>JXTB01000836.1:4649-60083 GCA_002914805.1 Parasponia andersonii | reverse complement strand
TACCTTGGAATCATTTGTGGAAAACGCTGAGGCCTCTACCCATTTAGATACGTAGTCTACAGCTACCAGGATGTAGAGGTTCCCAAAGGATGGGGAAAATGGCCCCATGAAGTCTATTCCCCATACATCAAACAGTTCCACCTCCAGAATATTATTTAGGGGCATCTCTTGTTTCTGTGAAATGTTCCCTACCCTTTGGCACCTATCACATCTTTTAACAAACTCATGTGCATCCTTGAAAATTGTTGGCCAATAAAAACCTGATTGCAAGACTTTGGCAGCCGTCCTAAAGCCTCCGAAGTGTCCTCCATATGGGGATGAATGGCAATGGGTCAAAATGCTTTGAATTTCTTCATTAGGAACACACCTTCGCAAAATCTGATCTGCACATTGTTTATATAGAAAAGGCTCATCCCAATAGTAAGCTTTCACATCATGGAAGAATTTCTTTCTCTGCTGGCTGTTTATATCTGGAGATTTGATCTGATCTGTTCAAATCTCGCGTGCAGATCATGAAGTATGCGGTGGTCGCAGTCGATTATTTCACAAAATGGACGGAAGCTGAAGTCTTGAGCACAATTTCCGCAAAGAAGATGATAGATTTTGTTTACAAATCTATAATCTGCCGTTATGGTATACCATACTATAATTTCTGATAATGGGAAACAATTCGACTGTGATGAGTTCCGTTACTTCTGCAACAACTTGGGCATCAAGAAGAGATTCTCTGCTATTGTTCATCCACAAGCCAATGGGCAGGTCGAAGCGATAAATAAAATACTTAAACATAATATAAAGACAAAGCTGGAGGAGCATAAAGGAGCTTGGCCAGAAGTACTTCCAGAAGTTTTATGAGCTTATCGCACCACTCAACGAACCACTACTGGAGAGAGTCCGTTCTCTTTAGCTTATGGATATGAAGCAATGATCCCAGTTGAAATTGGTGTGAGCTCTCTACGACGATCCGTCTATGAGCAAGATCAAAATGATGTATTAATGAGAATTGAGGTCGATTTTTTGGAAGAAAGGCATGAACAATCTCAACTTCGAATCACATCATACCAACAACGTACTGCTTGACATTATAACTCCAAAGTCAAAAGTAGACATTTTGAAGTTGGTGATCTTGTCCTTCGAAGAGTTCTACCTAATAATAAAGAGCATGGTGCTGGTGTATTTGGACCGTCCTGGGAAGGACCTTATGTTATTAACGACGTCATTCGACCTGGGACATATAAGCTAGCTCGCATCGACAGACAAAAGATCGAACATGCTTGGAATGCAGAACAACTTCGCCGTTATTTTCAATGAATCTTCATGTTTATCTTCATATATTTTCAACGGCTTCCTGTATCTTCATTATTTCGACATTCAACATCATTCGTCAATAATATTTCTTTGGCTATTACTTCAAATTTATTTGATTCATCTCTTATAGTTTTATGGCAGTTTTCGGACACCATAAAACTCGGGGGGCAGTGGGATCAGAATATTATCTCCTACTTATTTCCTAAGGGACTATGCAACACGTCCATTTAGAGGGGACGGAGTTTTAGATCATCGAAATATCTAAAACTCCTTAAAATCCTAGGATTTTCTCCTCGCTTCATGCCTTAGCATGTCGTATTACGCAATTTCCCTCCTCAAACAACAAAGTAATTAAGCAAAACGTTCATTGTTCGATATGAAATATTGCTATATCGTATTTTGTCATGGAACTTTTGAAAAATAGTAATGAGTTTGCATCACTCGTACTTGCTATTTTCTTAAGCGACCTAACCTATCCTAACACTTAGAACTCATTTTTAGTTAGTTGGATTCAAATCGCAAAAAGCGTACCGATCAGTCACCTAGTGATTGACTACTTAGTTAAAATTACAATGTTGTGTTTTGATTATTTTGCAGGAATATGTCTGACAAGGAAAAAATATTCTTCATTAAAAAAATCATACCCGTATATAAGCAGAGAGAGAAAGGGGGACCAAGTCCGCATTGTTCTGAAACAAAAAAATAAATAAATAAATAAATACAAGTGTTTATTATGCAGAAGTGCTCGCACCGCCATCCCCAGTTTTGGCAGTATCCTCCCTCCAACTCTGGACAAGCTCGACCACGTCCTCGCCAAGGATAGAGAAGTCAAAGTCCAAATGCTCGCAGAAGATGTTAAAAATAATGGTCGACGAGGTGATGTCACTAGCTTTATCTTCGAGCTCTTTGACTTCAGTCACCTTGAACTCTTCGATAGCTTTGTGAACCGCCTCGGTTGTCACCTCCTTCATGTGATCCAGATGCTCAGAGATAGTTTTCTCGAGCTCTTTGACTTTCTCCTCGAGATTCTCCTTCTCGAGCTTCTCCTTAGCCAGACCTTCGAGCAGCTGCTGCCTCTCTAAGTCAAAAGCTTTTCTCTCCTCCTCCTGAGCTTTCTCCAAGTTCTCAAATGCTTGGGTTATCTTTTCAACTTTTTCGGCCTTTTCCAAATATTCGAGGACCGGGTCATGCATCAAGACAGCAGTAGCCGCGTTCTGAAAATATAACCATTAATACCAAGAAATAATACATTTGAGGAGAATAAAAGGGTGCTTATATTGGCCAGCATCCTCATCGCAGAACCGAAAGCAACCTTGGCAGATCGTCGCTTCATCCTCTCCCAACCCTCCTCGGAAGTGAAGTGATCAATGAAGGCTACGCTCATACCAGCCTTCTCTGGTAATTGATTGAGGAGCGTGAAGAGCTCCTCGTCCTTATCTACCATGTTCAGTTCCGAAGAGGTGGCAGCCTCCTTAGGTGGTTCAGGATGGCTCATTATTTGAGGCTGTGGAGGAGGCGAGCTTGCCGGGATATCCTCGAAGGCAACTTTTCATTTTTTTGAATTGTCGACCTTCTCTTTCCCTTTCGATGACGGAGTGCTCTCGGGTGTCTTAGATTTTGCCATGGACCCGAGAGTGGAGGGTGGTGCTCGTAGGCCGCTACCGATACCCATCTCTGTACAGATATGTCAGTAAACGAGGTGACATAATACAATGATGATTAAAATATGTATATTTACCTTCTTGCTGTTGAGGAGCTGGTTGAGGAGCTGGTGGTGATGTTGTTTCTGGAGAAGATGGTTCCGAAGTTAAAAGGATGGAAAGTGCTTTTCGTTTCTTAGGTTTGGAAGATGAGGAACTTTTATTCGTCTACTTCCTTGGCTTCTTTTTCTTCGAGCTCGAAGGTCTGGATGAACGGACAGGGGGGTCAGGGGATGCGGCTCCCTTTGGAAGTAGACCATAAGCGACCAGGTTCTTGGAAGTACCAAGTACCTTCCAATCAAATTCCTTAATTGGAAGGTCGTTGATTTTGTACACCCTTGCGAGCTGTTCCCTGGAAAATCCGGGTTGTTCCCTATTGTCTGTGATGACATACGAGTGCGATCAAGATAAATATAACAATATAGAAAAAGGCGATAAATTGAAAAACTACTACCAGGATTTTGAAAGAAGCCGTTATCCGCATAGTCAAAGTGAAAAAAAGGATTTTTCCATTTTCTCATATTGTTGTGAACCCCGTAGATTGTTTTTATTGCCTGGTTCAAACATTTGCTCGCATAAAAGAAGCCAAGATCTGACAGGTTTGATTTCGCTTGGTAAAACCAAGCGAACTCTTCAGGAGAGGGGGAGTCTAAACCTAATTTGTGGTAAAGTATGTACAAACCTACCATATATCTATATGTATTAGGAGTCAGTTAGAAAGGGATGACCCCATAGTAGTCGATAATTGATTTTATGTATGGATGAAGTGGGAGGTGGACACCGCACTTGAGAACTACTTCAGAAAATGAGGCAATTCTGCGTGGTGATGTGTGTGGTCGATTGAATTCTATAGGTAGGCGAAGAGGGATGGCGATCTTATAATTGCACACGATTTTGCTGAGCTTGTTCGATATACAGCTCGTCCTTATATTGGTATATGACCAATTCTCCTCTACATATTGATAGCCCGATGCGAAGGCAGGGGCATCCCTGATATGTCGAGATTTGATTTTTTCCGAAATTAAATCAGTATCTTTCAAAATTTGAACGATTCGATTTAAAGACGACAGCTAGCATCATTGCTATCATTAAGTCTCTTCGAATTCTGCTATTTTTCTTAGAAAAGACGACACGTGTTTTCATCTGTCAGAAAAAGGTACGCGTGATCTTGAGAAATGTGAGATTTGAGATTTGGCGTCTCTTCAACTCTTCAAGGGTCTCAAGTCTAGGTCGTGACGTCGCATTTTTTAACCCCGTACTTACATTAGAAGGAAGCTCCATTTTGTCCTAAAGAACTAATGGAGCTGGGGGGCAATTGTTGTGCAGCTTAAAATCTTATGTCAAGTCGTATGAGTAAGATTAAGTACGACCTCTTTCGAAAGAGTTGCATGCGACCTCAACTGCATAAGTTACGTGCGACCTCCTCTGAATATATTAAGTGCGATCAGAATGAAAAGAAGACTAGTTTACGCTTCGTCAAACGGGTAACCTACAAAGAAAAGGAAACAAAAGCTTCTCTTTAAAGATCGACCAATTACCAGTTACCTTATTTAAGTAATTATCTAGTTACATTGTTACTCAAACTGTATTGCCTGATTGTACAGTTACCCATTCTCACAATTGGGAACTTTGAGTTACCCTCGTCTATATAAAAGGAGTTCAATATTTCGGTGGAGGAGAGGACTTTTTCTGACCTTGAGAGGTTGAGGAATTCTTAAGAAAACTTTTTTTTAACTTTATTCTTTCCGGACAATACATTGTAATTCTGAGTTCTTGTAATTCTCCAGAAAATAGTGAAAAACAATGGACGTAAGCTCATCTTTTTTGGAGCTGAACCACTATAAAATCTTTGCCTCTTTATTTGCTTTGATTAATAACTATTTCCACACAAGCCACATCTCGTAATTTTTTCTAAATTTATTGATGACAAAACCTCCATCAACACTGACTTTACACACCTTTACATACACCTGATAATATTTGGGAAGACCTCAGTTTGGATTTTGTCCTTGCGTACCTTTAACTCAACGCAAGAAGGATTCTGTTTTTGTTGTTGTTGACAGGTTCTCAAAGATGGTGCACTTTATACCACATCGTAAAACAGCTGAAACCGTTAATTTTGCCCATCTTTTCTTCAATGAGGTTGTGCGCTTAAATGGAATTCCTAAGTCTATTACCTCAGATCGTTATGTAAAGTTTGTAAGCCATTTCTGGCGAGTTCTATGGAAGAAGTTCGACACTATACTTGACCTTAGTAGCGCTTACCACCCATAAACTAATGGTCAAACTGAAGTCGTCAATAGAATGTTGGAATCCATGATCCAGAGCATTGTTGGCAGCCGCCCGAAACTATGGGATCAGGTCCTTTTCCTAAGCTAAATTTGCTTTCAATAACATGGTGAACCAATCCATGGATACTCCCCATTTGCTATTGTTTACAATAAAATGCCAAATCGTGTTGTGGACTTAATTGATCTTCCCTCCTCCAAGAACAACTCAGCTGAACAAATTGCTGCATAGTTCTAGCATGTTCATGAAGAAGTTAAACAAAAACTTGAGGCCTCTAATGCCTGTTATAAAGCTACCGCAGATAAATACTGTCGAGAGAAACTTTTCAATGAAGGCGATTTGGTAATGATACTTAACAAGCATCGATTTCTTGCTAGTACCTACTACAAGCTTCAAGCAAAGAAGATTGAACCGTTCCCTGTCAAGAAAAAGCTTGGAGATAATGCATAAGTCATCGACCTTCCTAGCCATTTAAAGATTTCTAATACTTTTAATGTCAGAGACATCTTCGAATACTTCCCTCCTGATAATGCTACTGTTTGTGAAAATCGCTCAGGGTCGAGCTCTTTTGAGAGGGAGGAGAAGATTGATGCAGTAAGTATTTTGTCGTTTGTGTTCTGGGTTGTCATTTATATGTTGACAGACCTCTTTAGTTTGCATTATCGTTATTGCTTTATTTAACTATCCTTCCAGTTGTTGTCAAAACACACCGTTTTTACCCGAAACAATATTGATAAACCAATTTGGGCAGGTTTGCTCAGGAGAGAATCGATCTTGATTGTAATCCATTTCTGAAAATTTCTAATGAAATCACTCTGCCGAAGGCATGAACACTTCGTCCTTCCAGAGCTCTCTTCAATCCAGATAGACTCTTACATCAGTACTTATGGGAATTTTGCCAGACAGTTCGTTGTTTTGACAAGTTCAATTCATCGAAACGAACTATTTGAGATAGGCTTGAAGGAAGTCTCCAAGATAACTGGTTGCTTGATAAATCAAGTGCATTCAGTAGTTTCAATCAGCCAATCTCCAAATGGATTTGCCCACCCAAACTGTTTCTTCACAAGTTCAAAGAAACCAATTCAATTAGTTCAGTGATTTCTCTTGGAATTTCCCCTGTTAGAATAATACTCGAAAGATCAATACCTTTTCCAAGTTTTAGAGTTTCAAGGTAGCCCCGTAGTGTTCCTTTTCAGAGCTCAATTTATTGCTCATGTACATATAGTCAACAGTTGCGAATTGGATAGTATCCCCATTTTCCTACGTAGTAAAATTATTCAGACACTTTGGTATGCTTTCTATGATGTCATTTGAACAAAAATCTAGGAGTTAAAGATGTGACAAATGACACAGGTTTGAAGGCAAGCTCCCATAGAATTGATTGGACCTTAAGACTCAGAAAAACAAGATTTGATAGACTTACCCCTATCTACTGGGGTATTGGTCCCAATAAGTTATTTTCTCCCACATCAAAAACTATTAGGTCTCTGAATGTTTCAAGGATGAAGGTAACTGTGCACTCAGATTGTCATTGCCCAGATGCAATGTCTTAATTTGAGTCAAGGAGCCGATAGAGATTGGTATCTTCCCTAACAACTCATTGTTTGCCAAAAGAAGAACCTGTAACTCTTTGAAACGCATCCAGCAATCAGGAAGCTCCACAAATAATTGATTGGATGAAATATCAAGAAAGCTCAAAGGTGAATCATTATTGAAATCACGGATGGCATTTAGTTTAGAAAATCTGTTACAGAAAAGATGTAAAGCAGCAACTTCAAATAGGAAATGTGAGACAGGACCTTTGAAGTGATTGAAACTCATATCTATTTCAGGGCAGTTTGTAAATTTTGCTGAAGGGTTTGGAATTTTTCCACTGAAGTTGTTATTAGAAAGGTTCATATGCAGTACTTCAGCCGAAATATCCCAAAATTAGTTTGGAATAGGACATGAAATTCCAGCATTGGAGATATCAAGTAGGGAATAATTCTTTTGAGTTTGAAGCCATTTTGGAAATGAGGGCCTTGCTTCCAAGATCCAAATAATACTGCATCCAACATGAAAGGAGATTTCCAATACGAAGAGATATTTAGAATCAAAGATTTGAGGCTAAACCCAAATATAATAGTTTAGTAAGCATTAGGTCCAAAAGTTGCATTCTAAATTGCAAAGTTTTGAAAACTCAAGTTAATAAAAAGATGGAGATGTTGTTAGAACAAGTCTGAAATTGTTACAACAAATATTGTTCTACAATAAACAAAACTTGCATTTTTCTCTTTATGGAAACCTTCTATAATATACCTGAACGTACTTTGTTTTCATATTTGGTAAGTATGATAATAATATTGGTGAAATATAAATGGAATTTTGTATATAAGCTGTTTAGAATGAATAGAATATTTTTTCTATCAATTTTCAATCAATTTCTTTTATATTTATAATTTCTTTTATATTTATTATATAGATCATTGATTATTTTCCCATTCTTTTATCCTTAATTGATATCTGATTGTCTCTTATTAATTAATGAATTTAGGCAGGTTTCTAAAGTGAATTCATAAGGATTTTTATCCTTAATTATTGCTGATTAATTTTTATTAGTTAGTTGATTTGATTCTTTGAGTTGTTCTGATCAGATTTCCTAATCTGTTGCAATAACTCTTGATATTTAAGAAAAAATTAGTTAATTTTCTTAAATCTTGGCATTTAAATGATATTAATTAAAATATGATTTTTTAGGATAATTGAAGATTTCCAGTTGGCTAAATTGTGTCCAAACCATATCAAATGAGCAATCATAAATCTGGACATTTTTCTAGTAATTGTTCAGAAAGTTGTTGGAAAGATTACAACATTTATGGAAAGATTTTGATTTTATTATTAACTTTTTTCTTATTTGATTTCAGTCTTTTTACAATAATATGGATGACCAAAAGGGTTGAAATTCATCTATAAAAGCTCTGCTACCCCAAGGAATTTTGTATGCACTTCAGAGAGAAAAATATATTGTAATAGAGCTTTTATTTATGCCTAAACTGTGAGAAAAAGAGAGCTTCTATAAAAGAGTTTGAGGAGTTTGTTTTTCTGTGAGCCTTAAATATTCTTAGAGTAATTAGCTCTAGAAAATTCACGTGAGATTGTAAAAGTCCTTCGGGAGAAGGGTTGGGTGTTCTTCGGGAGAACATAAGTTCTAGTACATAGAAAGAAGTCCTAGTGTGTGGAACTAAAATCATGTCGTAGCAAAGAAGATTGATCCAGCTTCTGGTAGGAGTTCAAGAGCTTAGAGTCAAATAAGATGAGTGGAGCTCGTTGAGTATATTAAGAGAAGAATCAAATACAGTGCATCAAGATATAAGGCAGTCTTTCTTATTTAAGTCATTAGAATTTGTATTTTAAAAATTTCTGCTAATATGTTTCTTTCTCTGGGTGTGGCCCCATGGAGTAGGTTATTGAACAATAGCTGAGCCATGTAAAAATCTCTAGTGTCATTTATTTTTATTATTGTGATTATTTCGCCAATAGCATACGTTCAATACTTTAGTGATACAACAGCAACAATACGATTAATTGTTGCAACAATAGCATAACTCATCTCACTATTGCAACAACGACAACCAGTATTTAAATTTGGTTATTTTGAATAATAAATCAAAAAATTGGTCAACTTGCAATCTTGGATCTTTCAATTGGTATTAGAAAAGAGTCACTAATATTTATTTAGTGCGATTTTGGAAAGTTTCCGATTCAGCTTTGCAGGAATGTTATTTTTGTCTAAAGGAGCTTCAATTTCACGTCCACCCTTATTGGATGGTACCAACTATTCTTACTGAAAAACCAGGATGAAGGAGTTCATCAGAGCCTTAGACATTAAGGCTTGGATATTAATTACCAGGATGAAGGGGTTCATCAGAGCCTTAGATATTAAGGCTTGGAGATTAATTCTTACTCTCTGGTCTCATCCTGAAATTAAAGGAGACAATGCTATAATTACATTGAAATCCGAAATTGATTGGTCACCCAAGATGACTTGTTGACAAGTTACAACACTAAGCCTCTACATGCCATTTTCAATGGATGTGATATAGAGCAAATCAAGTTGATTTCCTTGTGTGAAACTACCAAAGAGGCATGGAAAATCCTTCAAACTCATTTTGAAGGCTCAGGTGATGTTAAGCGTAATAAACTCGTGTCTCTTACTACTAAATTTGAAGAATTACGCATAGAAAAAAACGATTCACTTTCTTATTTTTATACAAAAATATGTGATATTGCTAATGAGTCTTTTGCTTTTAGTGAAAAGATTCATGAGGCTATTATTGTGAGAAAAATTATCGGGTCACTCTCGGATAATTTTCAACCTAAGATCATTGCGATTGAAGAAAGCAAGAATCTTGATACCGTAAAGGTGGAAGACTTGATTATTTCTCTCCATGCTTTTGAGATAACTTTAAAACACAAAATAAATGAGGAATCCAATGCTTTCAAATCCATTCAAAATAATGAGAAAGATGAAGGTGACGATCTTGCCCTACTAAAAAAAAATTCAAAAAATTCTTATAGAAAATAGGCAAGTTAGCGAAGCTTAATTCCTCCACATCCAAATCCTTCAAAGGTAATTCTTCCTCTAAATCTTTTGATTCTTTTGATAATAAGGGTGTTAAATGTAGGGAATGTGGTAGATTCGGTCATATCCAATCTGAATGTGCTAACACTCTTAAAAAGAAATCAAAATCATACACCACACCATGGAGTGATGAAGAGTCTGATGGTAGCTAAGATAAAAATGACAACAATAAAGTTGCAGGTTCCGTTGCAATAGAATCTTTTTGTCAAAATAATATTGTCGATGTCAATGATGTTACAATAGAATCTGAAAAACTAAAGGACAACATGGCTGAATTTAGCTCTGAATCATCAAAACTTGATGATGTTACAATCACTATGAAGGCAAATTCTTTAATCAAATCCAAGAAGCCTACTATGAAGAAGACTAGAGCTTCGAAATCTTGAAAGGCATCTAAAGTTGTTGCAATAACGATTGAACCAGTTGCAACAACTATTGTTCCTATTTCATCCGCCCATGTTCCAGTTGCAACAACTCCATCCAAAGTTGCAGCAATTTCACTGGAGACTAAAGAAGATCCTTCCATAGAGACTGGGCCATCCAAAGCATAATCTAACATTCTAGAAGAGCCTAAAAGTCCAAAGGATGGTAATGATGATAAACCCGAGGTTAAAGTGCCCGAACCATCAAAAGACAAGAGCAAGGCTATTCAATCCAACACACCTGAGAGTTATATTATTTCTAAAGCTCATTCTACTTCGTTTTATACCATTTAAATAAAGCTTTGATGAAATATTATGAAAAAAGAACTTTTTAGGATGAAAGAAACTTCAATCTGGATTCATTTAAGCCCTTAGGAATAGTCAAACTTCTTAAGGATCTTTAATGGATGAAAACCATGACTGCCTTTGACAAGTATATTTCTAAAATAGTCCAAGAATTCTATTGCAATATACATGATGAGATAGCTAATCCAACAAGTCCTTTTATTAGAAATTCTATGTTAAAGGTCGTGTATATGATTTTTCTTTCTTGACTATTGTTGATTTCTTGGATATCCCTATAGTAAAAGTTGATAAATATGAGAAAGACTATGCAATTGACAATGTAGCATTGCTTGGCTGAATGATTCTCATGCTTTGAAATCTTATGAGCTAACCTTCAAGTATTCTGGCATCCACAAGATTACTTAATACAACTGGTGACCAACAGCTCATCAACCCACCGTTGCCAAAAATTTTTCATGTTTGTTATTTGACATTGGCACAAGTTTTCAAGTCAATCTTCCTCATATTATTTTTCATGTGATTTATGATCTTTGTAGAGGAAAAAAGAAGAATCAAAAGTTGCAATTCTCTAACCTGATTTATGGGATTCTTCAAAAATAACATCTTTTAAAGCTTCCAAGTGATTTTCTCTCTCTAATTCTACCTATTGTTTCTTACAGGTTGAAGGGCAAAGAAGTTACCAATCCTCCTATTGGAACAAGTACCAAATGTCAAAAGAAGACAACTACTATCAAGAAGTCCCCACCTATTGCAACATCTTCTGTTGTGGTATCTCAAGACTCTATGGAGCTGGAGAATCTAAAAGCTGATCAGGTTAAGCAAACTGAGCGACTAGAGGCCATTGGAAAAGTGCAAAAAGAGATTCTTAATCGGTTGATAGTCACCTTTGTTGCTTCATCAGTTGTTGCTACTCATCCTTTTAGATCTTCCAAACCTGATGTACCAGCATCCCCACCTATTGCAACAAGTCCAGAAAAGCAAGCCAAGAAACGCTATAAGAAGATGCAGTTTTGATCATTTTTGTTTGCTTTGGAGGAACTTGCTACATGGAGTTTTCTTTATTTTGTTTTCCGAAACTTGTTTCAATTTGTTTTGATTTTGAGACTTAATGCTTGTTTGGTTACTTTGATACTTTGGCCCTTTTTTGACAAAAATGGGGAGATCATGAGAATTTTTTGTTTGTTTGGAGATCATGACATTATTTTTATTTGGAGATCATAAGACCTTATTTTCGGTGGGAGCTTTTTATGATTTATATCATATTCTTATGTATTGTGATTTTCAGGGGGAGTTATTTGTTTTTTATGAGGAAATTTAACTATCTATTTTGCAGGATTTTATACTTAAATTTTTTGTGTTATTTCTCATGTTGATTTTACCAAAAAGATGCTCAAAGGGGGAGATTATTAGGTCCAAAAGTTTGGCATTCTAAATAGCAAAATTTTGAGAACTCAAGTTGATAAAAGAGATGGAGATATTGTTATAATATTATGCCCACAATATTTAAACATAGAAATTTCTTCATCGTTGACGAGAGAGATGACAATGAGAGAGAGTGAGAACTCGAAGTTCAACTGAGTGAGAGAGAAAATGCGGAGGAACTTCAATGGTGAATGGAGAAGGAGAAGAGAAGGACTGAACAAGTGAGCAAAAAAGAGTAACCGCCGAAGACTATTCTTTTTTTTTTCTTTTAATTTTTTTTTTCAAAACCAAATAATCGAAACTATGCATTTAGGGGTATTTTGTTCAGAGAGTCATATTTTTTTGATCAATTAGTGAAAAAATCATATGCTTGTGAGCATATTTAATAAAATTTCTCCTCCATAACATGCAAAAAAAAGCAGTACTACTAAAAGCACCACAATTTAAGGGGACATTATCAATGATCTACTCATGACTAGTACTTCAATATTATCTCATAGCTAAGGAGTTAACTTCATAGAAGACAAAATCCATAAACTTACTTCAGTTTTGAATCAATCAAAGAACGTCCGACTGCAGTTCTATTTAGAAAGTTCTTGCCTTCACTCTTAAAGTTTCTGATATATAAATATATATATATATATATATATCTTATAAGTATACGTGAAAGTAGTGCACAATTTCTTTAAGAAATGCTTTTTTTTTTATTTGAGGATAAGCAATACTAATTTCACGTGCATAGATTTACTATTTCTATTTGTAAATGTAATACCCAACTACTTTTCTACCCACTTCTTGTTTTGGAGTGTTTTCTTATTCGAAAATTCTTATCCTCTTAACATAAATACATAACAATAAATAATTTCACTCCCAACATCACTTGCTTTCGCTGTTCAATTTTTTATAGCAGTGCTTATTTTATTTGTATAAAGACGGAAGACATGTGATGATCGTTTAGATTTATAAAACTCGCTCACGCGTTGTCCTTCTGTAAAGCGTAATTATTTGACTCATTCCACAAACGACGTTATCATCAGAATAATATTGAAATTAGCTGTTCATAATTTTCGCTTTTGGGAGGGAACCAACTCCGACAGAGAAATTATTCCGTCTTCCTTGATCTACGTACTTTTAAAAAAAATACCATAGTGATGAACGGCTCTTAATGTATATGTGATAAGTGAAGACTTCATTAAATAGTCAACAAGTTAAGCTATATATATATATATATATATATATATACTTGTTTACTCCACTCATTACATCCAACCTAAAATGGTACATCATTTAAATTATTTTTTCAATGTCATATCTTAAAGTGTTTAGCATTCTCCACGTATACAATATCCATTAGCAAGACCAAGTTATGGGAGCTGGTCAAAGTGGTCAAAGTTGAGAAATAGAGCGACATCTTTTTGGGAGAAGCTAAATTCATTTGTGATGATTCATGTTGTTGTTGTTTTTTTCTTTTTTTCCTGATGGTGTGATGTTTCATGTTGTTGTATCACGTAGTTCAGTCTTTTCGTTTTTTTCCTCTTTTTTTTTTCAAGGAATAGTGGCAGTCGTAGAATAGGATTCTGTTTCATGCGATGGAACAGGTACAAATAGGCGTGTTAAAAAAAATCGGTGTACCACGGAAATCGACTGCACTGAACTAAATTGTGCTGAAATCGGTGGTTTTTTTCTATTTACTGCTGGTCATGGTTTAAAAAAATACCAAACCGACTAGTGGTTTGCGATTTTTGATAATTACAAATGATCTATTACTGAAGATGTAAAGCAGAAACTTTGAATAGAAAACGTGGTATTGGACCTTCAAAGTGATTGAAATTCATATCTATTTCAGGGTAATTTGTTAATTCTGATGAAGGATCTGGAATTCTCCCACTAAAGTTGTCCTTAGAAAGATTCATATTTAGTACCTCAGTTGAAAGATTCCAAAACCAATTCGGAATAGAATCTGATATTCCAGCATTGGAGATATCAAGTAAGGAACAGTTGTTTCGAGTTTGAAGCCATTTTGGGAATCGAGGACCCAACTTGGCAAGATCCAAGTAATAAAGCATCCAACTGGAAAGGAGGTTTCCAATCCGAAGAGACATTTAAAATGAATGAGTTAAAGGATAAACCCAAATAATATAGTTTAGAAAGTTTCAAAAAGTGCGCTTCGAAAATCACACCTTCCAAAACGTTGGAAGAAACATCAAAAATTTCCAGCTCTGATAGTTGTCCAATACTTTCCGGGAGCTGTCCACTATGGTTGTTGTAATTCACTGAAAACACGCAATCTTGGTAAGTTCCAAATGGATTTTGGAATTTCACCCAACTTATTATAACTAAGATCAAGGCGAGAAAGGCTAGACATCTTTCCAAAACTTTCTGGAATGGATTCTTCCAATCTAGTATTGCTAAGACTAAGGTATTCAAGGGATGTTATGTTCCCAAGAGTGTCTATAATGGAACCATTGACATAGAAGTTGCCAGAGAGGTCAAACAAGGTTACTAAAATTGAGCAGCCACTGGTGCGCAATAAGAGGAAGTAAGAAAGATCAAGGGCAACGAGAGATGTTGAAGAATTGACAACGGGAAAAGTCAGAGAATTGTAATATGGACGATGACAACGAAATAACTCCCAACTTTTTCAGATAAGGGAGCATGTTAACTAGTTGTCTAAAGTCACTATTGACTTCTCTCAAGTCTGTCCCTCCCGGAACAAGTTCTCTTAAAGAAGAAAGACGAAAAACCCAGTCCCAGTTTTTCATCTCTAAGTAATTGTTGCTAAAATCAAGAGACTGCAACCTTGAAAGGTTTGCAAGCTGAGGAGGAATATCTCCACTCACGTAAGTGGATGAGAGGTTGATATCTTAAATTGCTGAGAGTACCAATGATTGGGATGGATTTTCCAGTAAAGCTGTTGAAACTGAGGTCCAAATAATTCAAATATTGCAAACAGACAGTGAAGGACAGATGTTATCAGCTCTAAGAGACCACATGTCAGAAACTTTTGAAGAAGCATCATCAAAAATTGCCTCTATGGCGAGCTTACCTATCAGAGGTGAAAACTGAATCTTTTGGCCAAAAGTTGAAGGAGAAAAATCGAGCTTGATCACGCGACCAGATCTGTTGGCACACTGAATTCCAACCCAATTGCAGCAGTCCCTCTTCTCTTCTTTGTTGCCCCAGGAAGAAAGAAGACCCTCCTTGAGTTCATAAAGCTCCTCCTTGAATTTAAGAAGTGCTTGTCTCTCTGCTTCTATGCACCTGCTCTTTGGTACTTCAACTAGTCCTGCATTGGAGGCCTAATTAAGCCTTGAGAAAACCAAAAGAGTTGGGGAAACAGCCATTTCAAGGAATATACTCATCGTATACAAATGATCACAACCGAGATAATTTTGCAAAACAGTCTTACTATATGAACTTTTGAGAAATTTTGTTCTTTCGAGTGAAAACCAGAAATACTCAGAATCTCCAGCTGGGATTAGTGCCCAATATGTTGCAATGCAGGTATAATTACTAAGTTGTAGTTTAAGTATCTGTTTTTTCGTTTTCATACTTGCAATAAATATGTAATGCGAAAAGTGTTGTAGATAAAGCAATATAACAATTTTTAGATATTGCAAGCATGGCTCATGGCATATCAATTCGCCTTTAGAAAACTATAACAATTCTTTTCCGTTCATCTCTATCTTGCAAAAGACAAAATAGATTTCTTTTGCTTAGAGGTTAATAATGGACCGAGTAACTTGTTTTCTCGCTCTTTCCATTTGGACACGACTCAAAGTTTTTCGGACTCCAAATGAATAGGTTCCTTCAGATTGGACCGACACACAGTGTGTTATTCACACATTGTCTCTTCTTAAACTAGCAAACAATCTCTGTGTACAGTTGTCAGTTTAAAATAAGAAATATGGCAATTCAGCATAAACTAAAAAAGTGGTATAAAACTCTAATTACTCGGTAAGCGCATACATTATTGCACCAACTTTTTCAAATCACGAGTTCTCTTCTAATCAAGTCAAATTTTTAATATTTGCATCGATGCTCACTCATCAACTAATATAGAAAATGGTGTATTTGACTCCGGATATGAAAATGTAAGTATGTTTAGTACTTAGTATCTTTAAATAAGAAATAGAACCTCGAACAATGATGCGAGTGTATACAAAGTTCATGCATGATGCATGCAAATTGCAAAGCACATATTTAAGCACATAATCTCCATACCAAATATCCTTTTTACCTGCTATTTACCCAATTTAAGATTGCACCCTTTTCTCTCCTATCATCTACAGGAGTAAGCAACTCGTCCCTAGACTCCCTACAATAAAAAATTACAGATACATTAGCCTTTTCTGAGATTGCTCCAGCATCAGCTGTAACTATTCTCCATACCCAAAATCAAATCCTTAAACCTCAGTTGTTTTTTATAATCCTTATGGCTCAATTCTGGGTTGTTGAACAGACACACGAACAAAAAGTGCACTTTTGGAGGCCTCAATGCTCAGCTCGTTTGGCTAAATTTTGTGAACAGAGCAACCTGCATCTTCCGATGTCAAATTCTCCTTCCAATTCTTGAATTCAGATCCGCCAAACAAAACTTGCTTGATTCCAACAAAGCTGTTACGAGGGAAATCAAGGGATGAACAAGGAAATTTCACGTCAGTTTGATATACAACTGACAACTGAGACACCAAATGAGATATCAAATAAATCATAAGCTGTAATAGAGGAAATAGATTATTGCGAATCCTAAAAATTGAACGTTTTGTTTGTGAGAATTTGTTGCATCACAATCCTACTGTTTCTTAAATGAAAGAAACATGAATCAATACAAACTTGACGGTGCCAATTAATTGAAATAATGAAACTACTAGTCTGGGCATGTCCATTGTAGAACACATTGTCTTTAGACATAGAAGACTGATTGGTGATAGAGACGAAGTTAAAGAAAAATGCCAAAGATAGATATAAGGGAGCTTACTCGGAGCTTATCTGAGTCAATGCATTTATCAACACATCCAGAATCAATGGTTCACTGGTACCAATATCCACCCTGTCAAGAATTTTCATCAGATGTATGGAAAGAACCATGTATTAATGGCATAACAACATCTTCCCAGCACCAAAGAAAAAGGGAGTAGAAAATTAAACATCACTGTGTAAGCTAAGCATTCTTAAGAACAGGAATATGTAATGAAAAGAAAATAGTAATTGCAGCTTTTACTAATTTTCTGGGTTCATACCAGATACGTGCCAGGTTCTCTTGAATCTCAAGATCCCCAATATTATAAAACGTAGTTGGTGTGACATTTGCTCCCTGAATAGCATCATAGCTTGGTCTTTTCTCCAAAGGAGACTGTGACAACTGCAAAAATGGTGTCAAATTTTCCGAATCAGCATAATACAAAAGCTTCAATAGAAGTTATCAAGCAACGAAACTTCTTACACAGATAAAAAGTTATAAACAGTGTTTCCGTGGCCTACTAGAATGTTAGAAGAGTAAACATTACCTGCATATTCATGGAATTGCATCCGCCCAGGCGTCCAACAATGTGCCACGCTCGAATGGTCTGTAACACCCAGAACAACTAGATTACTCAACCATACTTTCAAGTTTCAAGAGATGTAAAGCTTAGTTCAAGAGTAAGTTAACTTACATCACAAAATAAGGATATATCTTTTTCCAACGGAGTATTGTGAAATTCGAACCATATATATGAGTTGGAGATATTAAACCTGTAGTTCCCAAACGAATTTCAAATTTTAACAGTTAAAATAAATAAACAAATGTGCCATGATTAACTCCAACAAATGAAAGAGAATATGACAATTTTTTTTTTTGCTCTGAAGAAAAGAGAAAGAGAATGTTACATTAAACTTACTTGTTGAATGTGACTTTCATGGGTATGGGTGAACCGGTCTTTGTATGCAAAATCTTGTTCCTTTTCCTCCTCAACCTCTCTTCCATCTACAATTCGGTTAAACCCCATTTTAAACCACACAGGGCTATCAGTACTAACACGCTTCTTTTCAACTATAATTGACACGAGTGGAGTAAACACCCAGATTGATAAACATACTTAAAATTTGGCTGAAAATCAAAACTGAGAAAGCCGAGAGCTTACTTTGGACTGGGCCTTTTTTGGGTCATCGAGACAACTCCCCAATATTTCAGCGATTTCAGGGTCTCTATCGTAATCCCTTTCTTCCTCTTTCCCTCTGAACCCACCACGACTCGAGAATCCATCTTCGTCTTCGTCTTCGTCTTCGTCTTCGTCTCCGGCTATGACTCCCGGAAAGTTCTGGGTCTTTGAGTTTTGAGCTCGGCAGCTCACTCTCGCTACGAGGGGAGAAACCTTCGCATGGGGTCGGAGCTTAACGGTCGAAAATGGCGCCACGCAGTCGGAGTGGGGGGAATTTGCGAAGACGGGAAGCTCGGGGGCTTGAAGTTGAAGAGTGGATGCCCAGGGGTGTAGGATAAGCATGGTTTCTTCTGCGAAAAGCTCCTAAGGGTTTTCAGTTTTCTTGAGGGGGCGCTGCGCTGCTTATAGATTTGGTTTCCGTATTAGTTGCAGACAGTGAGCTGATTAGTGATTAATAGTTAATACTTGCTGTTCAAAGAGGGATCACCCCACATTTGCATATGCCTTAATATTTTTACAACAGGGTGTAGGTTTGCTCCAGTTTTATTTATGGAGTGTTAATTTTACCTCAATAAGTAGTCAATGTTAGGAAAGAAATTTTCTTTTTTTCTTATTATACTACTGAATAATTGACTTAGTGGTAATGCGTTTGCCTGGTCGTGCATTCGAGTTTTGAGTAGTTGCCTTCAGGATTCGAGTTTTGGATGGCTCTTTTGAAATTTTAACTTACTTGCTAGTTCAATAATAGATCAAAAGTGTTCTGATCTTACCTCTCTAGGATGTTATTTAGTGTAGTTCGGATAACGCACTACACTACTTAATGGGAACGACCTATCTTCTAGAGTCTTGGCAAACATTTTTAGGCGGGTTAGAATTCCTATAATAATGCTTAAAAAAGGTAGTCACGTTAGTTTCCCTCTCTCTAGAAAGGAAAGAAATTTTTTTATTATCAAATATTCTGAAAGGATAAAAAGGATAAACAATCCATTTTTCTCATATAGTGTTATATTGCTCCAATTTTGTTTATGTACCGTTAATTTTACTTCAATTAGTAGTCAATGTTGAGAAAAAAAAAATTTATTATCAAATATAAAAAGGTGACATTCTTGTAAGTTACTCAGTACAGTTCAAGTGATGCACCCCATAATTCGGTGAGGGTGATCCGTCTCTTAGAGTTTGACAAACATTCTTAGATGGGGTTAGAACTCCTATGATAACGCCTACAGAGGTAGTCACATTGGTCGGCCCCTCCTCCTTTTTTTTATTCAAAAAAAATAAGAAAGAAATTTTTGTGTTATCAAATATCCAGAAACAATGAAAGGGATAAACAATCCATTTTTCTCATATGGTCTTATTTTGCTCCAATTTTATTTATATTGTATTAATTTTACCTTAATTAGTAGTAAACGTTAAAAAAAATTTTGTTTATTATCAAATACCCAGAAAGAATAAAAAGGATAAACAATCTTTTTTTGAGAAAATTAAAACCTAGGGAATCTACTAAACTATTGTGATGAAAAATGGGACTCACTCCTTAAAATTTTTAAAACTAACTCTAATTGTCATGTCACACATATAAAATTATTTAAATACCTTATTTCTCCAACAAACTCAAAACTACTTCAGTCACCACTATCAATCCCGATCCCAACCTCAGCAGCAACACTTCTGCTCAACTAGGGTTGAAAAATTTTGACCATATTTAAAGTTGTTCAGATGCCTCTCCCGATTTTTCCAATCGTTTTTCGACTGATGGTCAGAAAATTTAGACTTCGGTCGAAAATTTTTAACTCGTTGGAATTATCGTTCGACTGTAATCGTACAATTCAATTGTTTTTCGACTGTAGTCGAACAATTTTGACCCCAGTCAAATATAGTCAGTCGTCTTTCTAGTGTCACCTTTATTATTTTAGACTTTTTTGACTAGGGTCGAGACATGGCAATAAAAGTCCTACTTTTGTAAATAGTTTATTAGTTGTCCTTCTTTTCGTCATATGTATTTAAAGAGGGTCAAAATTGACAATTTTCCTCTATTTTCCTCATATTTTCTCTTTTTTTAATAATAAAAAAGAGAGGAATGGGACAACCAAATTAGTATATTTTCTTCTTAGGTATGATCATGGGAGCTTCCAACCCTGTAGTAGGAATGTTCATTGAGAAGTTTGGATTATTTGAACGGGTCTTACCCATCTGGTGATGGAGTGCATCATCTTAGATCTTATGTGAGATGAGGTTGTGGGCACTCCATATTGAGCATTTAGGCTGGCATAAATAAACTTTCAACATTTAAAACCTTAGAAAGGCCTACCTAGGACTTGAACCCATGATTTCAACCTTATCACAGACCAAGCCTTATCAACATACCACCCTATTCGGTGGTTATCATATTTGTTTAAACTTTAGAAATTTGGATAAATGCATACCACCAACCACAATTAATCCAGCAAATCTTCTTAATCAAAAGTATTTATAACATAATTATTTTTTTTCCACATGAACACGTAGATTTCTGATATTATTTACTAATTTTGGCAAACTAAGACCACATTCGTAAAAATTGAAACAAAGTGATACACATTTATAAAATTGGATTGAGTAAATGAAATTTCATAGGGTAAATGACATCACATACAAAATTTGAAAAAATAATACCTAAAATACGGCACAGAGAATACATAATTTTGTATTATTGATTTCAAAAAATACGACTTTCTTACTTTCTTTTTCTCCTCGCTCTAATTCTAATCTCTCACTCAGAGCTAAGAGCTTGACATTCTACTCCAATCTAGCAGTACTTATGATCCCTGAACAAAATACCAGCTAAAGCCCAAATGGCAAGGAAGAGGTGGCCTTTGTCCCCATGTTCAAGACCTGTGGCTGTGGTGGAAGTAGCAAGGAGAGGATTGAGATAGTCATAAAGGATAAGATTGAGCTAAAAGTGGTTTGGGAATGGTGCGTGGAGGAGGTCTCTTTATGGATCTATTAAGTTAGTCTCCGTTGAAAGTAGGGTTGCCTAAGAAAGTGCCTTTTCCTTCTACTACTAGTAGAATGCCGGTTTTCGTACCTTTATTTGAGTTGATGAGGTGATCTCGCCTCTAGGCAGGTCGAAGAAAAGAGGTATAACTGAAAGTCCCCCCACTCTTTGCCCTAGTCTGGGAAGTATGAAAAATCTCATTCATCCCTAATACTCAGACCGACATTCCATGTAGTCAAAATAACTAAATTTTTGTTTGTTCGATCAAGTAAAGCCTTCTCAATGTCATTTTTTGAAGAAGCGTTGATGTGAAAGAAGAAGAACAATGTTGTTCGTAAGGATTTTGCTTCCTAGTTAAACCTTCACATGTTTCTATTGAGTACTCATTTGAGTATTTTTAGTTTTAGTAAACTTTGTTTGTGAAGTACTTTGGTTTTTAATAATATTTTGATATTTTGTTTTACCAGGTTTGTGATTTTTTTTTTTGGGTAATTGGCTTAGTTTGGATTCAAATGTTTGTATTTATATATATATATATATATATATATATATATATATATATATTTCTACTTATTTCTATATATAGAAAGCTTAGTTGTGTTAAAGGTAAAGTTAAGGTATTCGAGGAAATACATGTGAAGAACCTAGTGCCTTGGAATTCCTTGATTAAATGATAATATTATCATTGGGGATGGTAAAATCAGTTTATTGAGTTCTTAATGATTAGTTCATACAAAATTAAAACTATTTAATTTTGGAACTCTTGAAAAAGTACTTGGTTATATTTACATTTTAATTGATTCAATGCCCAGAATGGGAGTTGCAACCAGAAGAAGAAAGAAGTTATACTCTACATTATGCTTCATGAGAATGATGTTACCGATATTAGGTATTCTTACTATGCATTGAACTTATTCCATTGCTATAACAATTTAAATTCTTTTCGGTCATAATACTGCCATGTGTCTAAATTATATTAGTTGCTTATGATTTCTTAAGGCTATGATTTTATGCTATATTTTGGATCATTTAAGCTTTTAAAACCCTTGTAGGAAGCCAATATTAGGCCATGTTTTATGCACATAGTAGCATTATTAATTGAATTATTGGTTAGGGGTTAATATCTCAAATTTCAAATGAAATCCAAATAAGTTTCTCACTTTTAATATTTGCTTAAAAGTGTTAAACCATAATGGTTTTAATGAAACCTTCGTAATTTCCTGTGATTTATATAGTTACAGGATATTCTATAAAAGGAAAACTATTTTGCAGATACCATATTGGTTTCTAAGACATTTTCTTGGTTTCTTGTGATTTACTTAGTTATAGGGTATTCTGTAAAATGAAACCACAATAGTTTCTATCAAACTTTCGTGGTTTCCTGTGATTTACTTAGCTATATGGCATTCTGCAAAAAAAAGGCCAAGCTAGTTTCTAAGAAACTTTCGTAATTTCCTATAATTTATTTAGCTATAGGGCCTTCTACAAAAAAGAAATCACAATAGTTTTTAAGAAATGTTCGTGGTTTCTTGTAATTTACTTTAAAAAAAAATCAAATTGGTTTTTAGAAAACCTTGGTTTCTAATTATTTACTTACGTACAGGATATTCTGCTAATAAAAAACTTTTGCAGTTTCCTTAAAAAAATGGCATATAAACTAAAAACGTCACCGTGTTTTCTAGCTCTCAAAATAATTAGAAAAATGTCCTGAAAGGTTGTACAGAATTTTTATCATTTTTGAAAGATCATAAATTTGATAATATTTTTTGAAAAATATGTATAAGTATCCAAAACCTAATTTCATAAGTGAAAAAGTTAGCATCAATATCAATAAAAGTAAGAGTCGTTTGTAGTTTATCGAAAGAGAAAGTAATAAAGCAAATTAAATAAACTTTTTTGAATATTATACTAACACTATTTTTCAAAATTTTAATAGTCATTTGTCCTTCTTCTTTTTTTTTTTTTGTAAGTGTAAAGTATAATATTCATGTGTCTTAAAGTATAACTTTTAAAAATATGGATTGACTTTCACTACATATCTGTGTTATTCTTTATAAACTAAAGATCTCCCGTGTAAGAATTTTATTTTTTATTTCATTTCAATAGTCCCCATCATTACCTATTTATTTTGTTAGCAAAAATTTGAATTTATATGGTAAAGTGTTAAAATTGAAAAATCTCATAATATTTTTTAGAAATGCCACTTTCAATAATATTAGAAAAATATCCCTCTTTATTAATTGATGAGGTACTTACGGTAATTAGTCAAGTTACTTGAGGTAATCAGACTAATTACCTCAAGTAACTCTTAGTCACCCCAAGTAACTTGATTGGTTACTTCGAGTACCTTTTAAAAAATGTTAAATTTTAAAAAGTATTTTTATAAATATTTTTGAAAGTAGTATTTTCATAAAAATATTAAGAGTGGCATTTTCATAAATATTTTGTGTGGTATTTTTGTAAATATTTTTGACAGCGATATTCTTACAAATAAATCTGAGATTTTAAAAAAATTCCAACTCATCCACAATTTTTCAATTTTTTAAATTATGGGCCTAAATTTTTGTTAAAAAACCCATTTTGTTATCATGTATTTAGATTTATGGATAATTTATCCCACCTAATTATAGATCTATGTAGATTTTTGTAGTTTTCTTTAAAATCTGAAACTTTTAAAGTCAAGAGTTAGAAGATTTTATCCAATCAAAGGTGATTGCTATAAGAAATATGTCTGTTGGGATTTTTGTCCTAAAAAGTATATTTCCAATTTTACCTTTTTGAGTATAAACAAGTATCTTTTATATGAAATTATAATATTTGCTAGATTAAACTATCTTAGTTGAATAGTTTATTCATCTGAAAAAGATTCCATGACTTTATATGTGTATAAAGAAACAAACATGATTAAGTGTTAATTATGGGGAGACTTGTTTCTTTATCTAAGTTTAAATGAAGTAGTTTACAATCTGTAAATAAATATGGAATACTTTATTTACTATAGGTTGTAGTGTTTGTCTATCTCAACGGGAATAATGTGTCTCAAATCATTGAAGTATCTGACTTCTAATAGAAACACTAATACAATATCAACAAGTTATGTGTATTAAACTGGACCAGGTAATATAAAGAATTGGAGTGCTGTAACTCAATTCTTATATTATCACAAACTAGCTCTTAGTATATAAATCTTAATCCTTGATGTTTGACTGGACTTTCTTTCATGGGTTATAGCCTTTTGATTTATTAAAAGACTAACTTCTATGAAGTTAAAGTTGAACTCTGGCATATTGAAGGTTATGACTTATGAATTTATGGGAACACTAAATAGTTAAGGACACTATATATTAATGCCACTTTAGGTTCTTTTAAGATTCATGGAATAATTAAATCTAAGATCTTAGTATTCACTTTGTGAATTGTTTTATAATTTTGTCTAAATGGCCATTGAAAACAAAATTATCGACAACATTATTCCTTGATAGAAAGATGATACCTTAAAGGTAAATAAGTATTAGATGGGTATTACGGTAATTTCATATATCCAACTACGGCATTGTATATGGATTATATATGTGGTATAGAATATGCTAGATGGATCGGTTAATCAAGGTTAGTTGATTAAATCTCTATAAAATGCATGATATTTAATCTAAGAGTGCAGTACTGGGCCTTTAGTGGAGTATCCCCTTTACTAATAATATTTATATAAATACCATAATAAAAGTAATTATGTATTTATCATATTATTAGAGCTTAGATTATCTGGATCCAATAGGTCCCTTGTCTAGCTCAATTAAGCTCGTTAATTAGTTGGTGGTATTTGTAAAATAAATTTCATGGAACTGTGTAAAATAATGATTCTACACATAAGTTGGTATTTTAATAAATAAGTTTTATGAGTTTGACATATTTATAAAAATACACCCAAAGCACAAACTGGAGAACAAGCCCAATCCTAATTGGATTAGGATTAGCAGTTTTTAGTCCTATATATATAAGATATATGAGAAAAAAAAACTATACAGTAATTCTAAGGAGTCACACGCATAAGGTATAGGGAAAGAGAGAGAGATTTCGGCCAACCTAGGATAAGCGAGAGAGAAAAATGTTTCCTACAATCTCATAGTCTCATCTCATATCCCGGTGTTCTATAGGATCAAGAAGGCGTTCTTAATCGCTCTCCAACGAAGATTTCGACTTGGTGCCCATTCGCTTCGTCAACCAAGAGCAAGAGCATAGACAAGAAGATCTAGGGTTGGAGGTTTGATCACTATTAAGAAGGATATCAAGAAGGAACACACTACAAGAGGTAAACCCTAATCTCATCTCTAGGGTTTTGTATCTAGATTTGATTTATGTTGTACATGATCCTGTATATGATGCATGTGTATTATATGGTTATGAAAATTGTTTTCATGTAAAATTTTTAAAACCTAAATCCGCTAATTTTTCCACTGCGTTCATGATATGATCATGTGTTTTTCCATATCTGCATACATGTATGATTTTCCTAAGTGTTAGGTCAATTTACTAACAATGTCATGGTATCAACTGGAAGAACCACTCTGATGGCGAATAGTGTTTTCAAATAGCAAAGAGGAATCTCTCATAGATCTTATACCCAATATCAAGTTATGTGTAACATAATAGTTTCATTGATTGTTTGTTTACTGCTATGGATACTTTGTAATCCGATTTTTGCATTTGCTTAGTTATTGTATTGCACTTATTAGTAATGAATTTCACTTTAGTTTTTAAAAAAATTATAGTATTTTTTTAAATTTAACAATTAAAATATTATTTTAGTAAATAAATTTAACAATTAAAAGGTAAAATTTTAGTCAAAGGGATGGGATAGTTGCAAAAAATACCTTGAAATATGTCATTTCTACAATTTTAACTATATTCTTTAGTTTGTACAAAATTATATTTCTACATTTTAAATTTTTGAAAATTTGTACCTTTTGTGTACAATTTTTTTTTTATATTAAGGTGAAGGATTGAACTCTAAACCTCAATATTGGAAGTGAGTGTAATTACTAATCACTACAATCAAATAAATTGTGTGATTTGTACTAACTATTTTAAGTTATATTTAATTTATTTTTTGTGTTAATCAATACAAACAAGATATTCTGAATTCGTATTCTATATGTTTATTAAGAAATTCATTAGTTAATTTATATGTAGAAAATATAAATTTGTAAAAATTTAAAATGTGGATATATGTATATATAATATTACACAAGTTAAAAGACAATATTAAGGCTCTGTTTGGTGGGCCGGACTGAGCCTTGGATTGGACAAAGGAGTCCGACCCCTTTTTAGTTCCTTGGAAAGGGAACTAAATTATCCTAACTAGAGGTTAGGTTAATTTAGTCCCAAGCCCGTGCACATGTGTTTGTTTGTTTATTTGTCTTTCTTTCTTTAATAATTTTTTAATTAATATAAATATTAATTAAATCCAATTTTTATTTTTAACTAAAAAATATGTTTTATTTTTATATACCTATTTTTCATAAATAAATTAAAATAATATTATTTTATTTAATCATCATTTAAATTTATCTTTGTTATTTATTGGAAAATTTTATTTATTTATTTATAAATTAAATATAATTAGAACTACATTAAAAAAAAATTGTTATATTTACTTTATTTTAATTCTAGTTTGCACCAAATATACTATAGTACCAAATAGCACTATCCAATCCAATCTTATTTAATAGTTTAATCCAATTCTATGTGTCAAACGAGCCGTAAATTTACAAAAAAACTATAGTTCAAGATACTTTTTTTTTTTAACCAAAAACCCTTGTTCAAATTTGACTAAAAAACTTATTTATGTCATTCTTAATTTTAGGCATATTAGTTTAAGTACTTTTATAATGGGGTGTTACTCTCATTAAAACAAACAAATAAAATACCAAACAAATTATGATTTTTTCTTTTTTTAAATTGAATTTTCCTATAAACTCTAGCTCCTTTCACTCAAAAACTCCACCTTCTTCCTTATTATGACTTTTCTATTTGATCTTTATCTAACCTAGCATAGATCTTTTTTGATCTCCCTCTTTAGTAGGATTTTTCTAATTTTTTTTCTTCAATAATTCCGATATATTTATTTTTATGAGAGTTTTGTCTTATCAGATTCTAAATATATGAAAATTTTACTTATTATGTTTATTTTCTACCACATTCTAGATCTATATCGATGTTATTTATTATATTTAATTTTCTTTTGTCTTACGTATTTTTTTTAGATATGAATCTTCTATGATCATATGGAAGAAATTCAATATAGGTGTTACGTAGTTCACAAAGATTGAGTCTAATGGAAACTCGTCCTATGCTGAGAGATGTCAAAAATCGCATTTTGTGGCATGTTTGGAATTCACTATCCATATCATAGGGATTGAGATTGTCGTGGATATGATGAACTTCTCTAAAGAAATGTTTAGCAATATTGTTAGTAGTAAAAACTCTTTGTTAAGAGACATTAATGGTGAATCTAATGGCAATATATTTTGCCTAAAGAATGAAGCATGATAGATGTGTATGTACTAAAATTATTTATTTACTTTTTCTTATACTGATGATTTGTTTCATAATTGAGACATTTCTAATTGTATTATACATGTCGTAACAAATTGGTTTATTATAATGCATTTTTTTTCTACCTTAAAAAAAAAAAAGAAGGAAGACTTTTTTAATGAAAATATTAGAATTAATTTATCAAAAAAATAAATCCTTCAATTTTAAAATAATATAATATTTAAAAAAAAAAACATTATAGAGGATTATCTTTCATTCAAGTGTGTTTTTCTCTATAAGACTATTGAACCTAACATGCTCAATTCTACTAGTAATTTCTTTATAAGATAATTTAGACCAAGTCAAAAAATGTATATACTTTAGAACTCCAATCTTCATTTCAAAACAAGTCTAATATTCAATTAGGAAGTTCTAAATCCATTACCTTATCTACTTTGTACATTCATAATTTTAGATTTATTTCAGCTATAATTTCTTCTACATAAAAAATTACTAAGAAAGACAAGTTTAATTAGGATAAAGCTTAAAAATTGTCTTTCTATTCTTCTCAATCACTAAAATATGACGAAAAGGCAAGAAATTTTCTATCTATATTAATATCTTGCTTTAGCTTTAAAAAAGAATCCAGATCACGCAAGCTACCAAAAAAAAAAAAAACACGGTAAATAACCAAATTCTTTCTCCAAATAATACAATAAGTTCTCAATTGATTTGTGATTTATTTTCAGGACTTCATCTTTTTTTCAAAAAAAAAAATTAAAATCTGAACTTGTATATTTAAGATTGATAATGAAAAATAAAAATAAAAATAAAAAGGTATTTTTGGAAAACAATGAATGTGCAAAAACTTAATAAATTTCGGAAAGATTTTTGAGTGTATGCAAATAATTTTTTGAATGCAGGTGTATTAAGTGATGGATTTAGAACTTTCCTATTCAATTACATTCCGAAAAGTTTTTTTTTAATTTATAAAAATAAAAATAGTGACGTTTGAACCAGGGTACCGGGTCAGACCGGTAACCAGTAGCAGGCAAGGGCCCAAGCCAAGGCATTGTCGTTCGTCGTTCAGTTTATTGAGCGTGGCAAAATCCAGGTAGAGCCTCATATAATACAATCAAAAAATAGGGAGAAGTTCAGTCCACGGGATCAGATCCCTTGGACCAATTATCAATTCTCATTCAAGATTAACCGAAGCAACTTCTCAAATTTCTCATTTTGCGTTTTAGAGAGAGAGAGAGAGAGAGAGAGAGAGAGAGATGGATTTGCTTCCGGCAGAGAGCTCGCAAATTGTGAAGAAACATGGGTTCAGGTCGCTGAAGCTGGTGAGCGTGGATATGGAGCAAGTTCTTGGAGACCAGCCATTTGGAGTTGACTATGGCAGACTTGACAATGGCCTCTCTTACTACGTTCGTCGCAATTCTAAGCCCAGAATGAGAGCTGCTGTCGCTCTCGCTGTTAAAGTCGGGTATATACATACTTCTCCGCTTGAATCACAACTTCTTTCTTCGATATTCTAATGCTGTATGTATATATGTATATGTATAAGTACTATCTGTACATATCAATTCTCTTTGTTTGCTTTCGATTTTGGTGATTTTGAAATGTGATTTCAATTTGCATTTGCAGCTTTAGCTTTCTTGGTCTCGGAATTGTAGAAATGCGATTCCAAGAAAACATTTATGAAAATTTAAAGAATACAATGGTCGAGCCTTCATTTTCATTTTCGTTTTCATTTTAATTTTCACTGCAGAACAACAATGTTGTTTAGTTAATCCCACTAAAAAGCTAGGTTATGCTAGAATTCGTTGGAAATAAAGAGAGTTATTTCTAGAGGTAAATAAGACTTAGTTTGGACACCCCTGAGCAATTTTATGTATCGGTAAAAATATTGATTATGATTTCAGAAAAATTCCCATAGAAAACTTACTGAGGAGCATAAATTTCATGCAACAGTTAACAATTACGTATAATGTTATACTTGTATAAGTGACTAGCTAGACAAGCTAATTCATTGAGTTCATGGCAGATCAGTTTTGGAAGACGATGATGAGCGCGGAGTTGCGCACGTAGTTGAGCACCTTGCTTTCAGCGCCACTAAGAAATACACAAATCACGATATTGTCAAGTTTCTTGAAAGCATTGGGGCAGAATTTGGTGCCTGCCAGAATGCAGTAACATCGGCTGATGACACCGTCTATGAGCTGTTTGTTCCTGTTGACAAGCCTGAACTGTTATCTCAGGCCATTTCAGTATTGGCAGAATTCAGCACAGAGGTAGAATAAATTTTAGTCTCAGTATTTTTCCATTTACTTTTTACTTCCTGTTATTGATTATCTGTTCTGCAGGTTCGTGTCTCAAAAGATGATTTGCATAAAGAAAGGGGTGCTGTAATGGAAGAATACAGAGGGACTAGAAATGCCACCGGAAGGATGCAAGATGCAAATTGGATTTTGATGATGGAAGGTTCGAAGGTATTGCTACTAATAGTCTTTCTGTTTCTAATTAAATGAGATTTTTAGTTTAAGATTAGCCATTTCTAATTACATATATTACTTCTTGGTATGCCGAGATACATATTTTACTTCTTTTGTTAGGCTGGATCTCATTATTTGACTTCTTCTATATGTTGAGATGTCTAATTTCTCACTCAATCCAGGCATCTACCATACTTTCCTTCACCAAGTGATCCTTTCTCCCATCTCGGTATCCTAGCCGAGAATGCCACTTTATAATAGACATTTATCTTGCATTAGCTTTTATGAACTTATGGCTGGAAATCCTAACTTAAACTTCAGAGTTCTATCAATTTATGTCATTCCTTAATCCCTATAAGCCTTGGTTGATTGCAGTACGCTGAACGCTTACCAATTGGATTAGAGAAGGTGATTCGGAATGTGTCACCTGAGACTGTGAAGCAGTTTTATAAGAAGTGGTACCATTTGAGTAATATGGCAGTGATAGCTGTTGGCGATTTTTCCGATACGCAGGTTTGATGTCTTGACAGATGGGATTTCATGATATTTTAAGAAATTATTTTATAGTTGAGATGTTTTAATAATTTCTGTCATTCCTTCTCTTTCCTCCTTTGTATCTCTTCCTCAAGAGTGTAGTTGAGATGATAAAGACTCATTTTGGGCACAAAGTTTCAGCACCTGAGCCCCCAATTATACCTACATTTTCTGTTCCATCTCATGAAGAACCACGCTTTTCATGCTTTGTTGAATCTGAAGCGGCTGGGGTTAGTATAACATGAATGTTTTTGTTTCTTTTATTTATATTCCTGTGTAATTTCAAACTATGCCATATGGATCTTGTCTGTTTTAATAATGTTATGTGTATTGCAACAGTCTGCAGTAATGATTAGCTATAAGATGCAAGCGGGTGAGCTGAAGACAGTGAGGGACTATAGAGATTTACTTGCAGAATCCATGTTTCTCCATGCTTTGAACCAGAGGTTTTTTAAAATCTCTCGTAGAAAGGATCCACCTCATTTCTCATGTTCAGCTGCTGCAGACATTCTAGTTAATCCATTAAAGACTTATATAATGACGTCATCTTGTAAAGAAAAAGGGACAATCAAGGCCCTAGAATCAATGTTGACAGAGGTATTCTTGATCCACTTCAAGAATTTCCTCTTATATTCTGTATTCACTTCTATGGTCAGTGACACTTATGTATCAGGTTGCAAGGGTACGGATACATGGATTTTCGGAACGTGAAGTAACTATTGTTCGAGCTCAGCTTATGTCAGAGATTGAATCTGCATATTTGGAGCGTGATCAAATGCAATCATCAAGCTTGCAGGATGAATATTTACAGGTATATCCGATTATGATTTCAAAGTAATTTCACAATTTCCAAATGCCTATCATTTATCGAATATCAATAATATTTCTTTTGGTAGCATTTTCTCCGGAATGAACCTGTAATCGGGATTGAGTATGAAGCTCAACTTCAGAAGACCCTTTTGCCTTGTGAGTATGTTGCATGTCAAAATATATTTTTGTAGCAAATGGGTATCAAATCATACACAAATACATGAAAACAGGCTTCTTATTCTGGTTTTCTCCACCTATAGATATCTCGGCATCAGATCTATCCAAGTATGCAGAGAAGCTACAAACATCATGTAGCTGTGTAATTAAGACAATTGAGCCACGAGCTTCTGCAGTTGTAGATGATCTTAAAATTGTTGTATCAAAGATAACTGCTCTTGAGAAAGAAGGAAATATTGCGTCATGGGATGAAGACCAAATTCCTGAAGAAATTGTTACTACAAAACCAAATCCAGGGTAAAGTTCACTTGTTAATTTCTTATTGTCTTTAATTCTGAGATCATAGTTGTTTCTATTATGGGCTGCGTTTTCCTTATTCCTCTCCACTTGTGTGGTCGTTACTAATCTTTTTGAAATGGTCAGATGCTTGCTTCTCCAATGTAAATATTAGGACTGGGTATTTGTATATTTGTCGTTTACAAAGTTCTTATTCATTTAAACTTGTTCTAAAGCGAAAAGGTAGTTTGTTTATTTGTTTCTTACCCCTTTCATCTTCCTTTTATGATTATGCAAAAACTCTATGGTTTCCTACATCTATAGATGTAATACCACTGGGAAACACAAAATATCACATATCATTGGGTCTGGGATCTTTATCTTGTGAGTTACTTTTGTGTCCTTGATAAAAGGAAATATGAATATTCATACTCCTGGTTTGATTGACTTCTTTGAGTAAAATTTTGAAAGTATTAAAACATTCATGCGATTAATCGGTTTTGGCAGTGTTACATATCATTAGGTCTGGGATCCTTATATATGAATGTTCATACTTTTGTATTTTTTCTTTTTCATGAATGTTCATACTCCTGGTTTGATTGACTTCTGTGAGTAAAATTTAAAAAGTATTAAAACATTCATGCGATTATTTGATTTTGGCAATGTTATATTTTGCAAGGGCAGCTCATTGCTTTTCAGTCTTCAGATATTTGCCATATCATATTTAGAAAAGGGTTTCTTCATTTTCTCAATCTATGATATGATAGCTTTTCAGCTTTAGAAAGTTCTTGAGAATAGCACTGGCTATTTCTCATCCCACTCTCTTAACTATGCATTTCAGCTTTAGAAAGTTCCTCACTACACACTATTTATTCATGTTTAACTTATATGGGCATGATCTACCTTTTTATTCATCTGGTTCAATTACTCTTTCTATTCCTGGTATTAAGTTGTTTGTTGTATTGATTTAGTTTCAAAACTCATTGTCAACCCAATATGTTTCTCATTATAGTTGAAATTTCAGGATCGAGTCTACTTAAGATATGAATATGAGTTGTGAAAGCGTCATACGTTTATGTGATTCTTAGCCTCTTCAAATAATTTGTTTCAGGGATATTGTACAGCAGTTTGAATATTCAAACATTGGAGCTAAAGAATTAATTCTATCAAATGGCATGCGAGTTTGCTACAAGTGTACAGATTTTCTTGATGATCAGGTAAATATTTGTTTTTTCCTTGTCATATGATTTCATGAACATTGCTTTACGTTGTCTATTGCCTTCCACTCTGATTCATTCCATCTGCTTTTTTTTTTTTTTCTCGCTCAGTTGGGGTTAGACAACCTGGTTGTGCTTTTATTGCAAAACAGATGCAGTGCTATGTTCAATGCTCAAAGTTTTTTCTTTCCTCCTTGCCTCTTGCATCTTAGACCCTCTTTCTTATCTTTTTCCATTGCCTTGTTGCAAAATATCGCATGGTGCTAGAGGGGATTTTTGGCTATAATTATCGCTATTCCACATTATCTTGAGATATAATTGCTCTTTCTTTATGCTCAACTTCCAGCTGACAATGCATAATACTCTATATCAGAATCTAAGGTTCACTCCCTTATTTTAAGCAAGTAATCTTACTTTTTATTGGCTTTGGAACTATTTTTTGGGATGCTTTAAATGAGGCATGATTAGCCGTGCAGTCTATAATTCTTATCCACGCTTTTGATTCAACAGGTTATGTTTACAGGGTTCTCATATGGGGGTCTATCCGAACTACCTGAAGCCAATTACTTTTCCTGCTCAATGGGGCCTACCATTGCTGGAGAAATTGGTGTATATGGTTACAGACCTTCAGTGCTAATGGATATGCTTGCTGGAAAGAGAGCTGAAGTTGGTAATAAGATTGGAGCATATATGAGAACATTTTCTGGTGACTGTTCTCCCTCAGACCTGGAAACTGCACTGCAGGTTTTTATCACTTGTCTTGAGAATTCTTTTTAATGGTTCAAATGGGCATTTTGCCAAATAATTCATAAAGTTTCTATGTGAATATAAGTGCCATTAGTGACTATGATTTCTTCTTTTTTTTTCTTACCACAAATCTAAATGTTTTTTGCATTTTATATTGCTCTAAAGCGGTCTTCTATTATGTTTGCTCTGGCAGCTTGTCTACCAGCTATTTACAACAAATGTAACACCAGGCAACGAAGATGTGAAAGTAGTGATGCAAATGGCAGAAGAAGCAGTTCATGCTCAAGAGAGGGATCCATACACTGCATTTGCAAACCGCGTGAAGGAGCTCAACTATGGAAACTCCTATTTCTTTAGGGTATGGCCTGATACCTAATTTAAGAAAATTGAAACTTTGCTTATAGGCGTGGTCTGCGTGTAACTTCGTTAATCTACAATTCTGCAGCCTATCAAAATAAATGATCTTCGAAAAGTTGATCCGTTGAAAGCTTGTGAATATTTCAACAACTGTTTCAAAGATCCCTCAACTTTTACTGTTGTAATTGTTGGGAATATTAATCCTTCTATTGCTCTTCCTCTAATATTGCAGTATTTGGTACGTACAATTTCCTTTGGTATTTCACTTAGGTGTGGAGAATTTTCATATTTTGTTAACTGGGTTTGTTATTTGCCATGCAGGGTGGAATACCTAAGCCTCCTGAACCTGTTCTCCATTTTAATCGTGATGATCTCAAAGGCTTGCCATTCACTTTTCCTAGAACCATAATTAGGTAGACTATTGCTCAAACACAAAAATGGGCATTTTATGCCTTATTTACACTACTAATAAAAGAAGATTAAAAATGCAAGAGTACCAAGTTTGAATACAAAGGGTTGTATTGATTCTGTAGGACCAACTGGTCAAACTGAATTTCTCTTAGTTTTTTCCCGTTTATTTTTACTAAGAGAATTGTTATCTTTTATTGGTATGAGAAGGAAACATTCAAATTCTCTCATTGATCACTCATTCGCTCTTACCTCTTTGAGCGTTGTTGCTCCCCACAATTTTACTTCAAGCGCTCATAACATTTCTCTCATGCTCATGTTTTTTGATGTGGATTGATATCTGCTTTTTAGGGTTTCTTTGACATGTTGAATGTACTTGCAGGGAGTCAGTCCATAGCCCTATGGTGGAAGCACAATGTTCGGTCCAGATATGCCTTCCTGTTGAACTAAAGAATGGAACAATGGTATGCTTCTACTCATATATCAATTAAAATTTATTTAGTGGTCCTGATCAAAGACCCCTTGTGTTTTGTTATACTCATCAGTTTCGTTAAATGTTTTCTTGACGGGTAGAAAATTGAAATCAAATGACAGGTTGAAGAGATTCATTTTGTTGGGTTCTTAAGCAAACTTCTTGAAACGAAAATAACACAAGTTCTACGTTTCAAGCATGGACAGGTTCTTATGCATCTTGTTTTCCCTTTTAGGAAAAATAAATACATGTATATTTGTCATTTATACAGTTAACAACTTCTCTTGTCACCTCTGTGCTGTAGATCTATGCTGCCGGGGTTTCAGTATTCCTTGGTGGTAATAGGCCTTCAAGAACTGGTGATGTTCGTGGTGACATCAGCATAAATTTTTCTTGTGATCCAAAAATCTCCTCGAAGCTGGTAGGTATTTATAGTACTACAGGTTTCGTTTTCCCATATTTGGTTTAAATGATCAAGTTGTTAGTCAAATTACCTCATTGATCTCAACAGGTTGATCTTACTTTGGATGAAATATTACGTCTCCAAGAGGAAGGACCTTCAGATGAGGATGTTTCAACCATTCTTGAAATTGATCAAAGGGCCCATGAAAATGGACTTCAGGTTAAACTCTATCACAATGTGTAGTGTTTTGGAACATTGTGGTTCATTTGGTTGCGAATAATAGTATTAAGCTCAAACTTATTGAAGTCCAAGGTTTTGATATTTTGTGCTTGACAACCATTCATTTCAGTAGTATTAAGGTTCTTGAATTTTGGGAATTGAATACAGCTCTGCAGCCCTCGGTTTCATTTGTTATTTTTCTTATGTTCTTTCAGGAGAATTACTACTGGCTGGATAGGATTTTACGCAGCTACCAATCAAGGGTCTATTCTGGTGATCTTGGCGCTTCTTTTGAGGTTGGCGCTGTAGTGTGCTTGTTTACCAGCCTGATGTTATTTTTTCATCCGTGTTTTATGTTTATTTTGTTAAAATATTATGCTTTATTGTATATATCCCGGCCAATTATTCCCTGTCAATTGGTTGTGTAGCCAATTAAATGTGGAGTTGCTGATTTTAAGTGAGTTGTATAGGCAGATGATAAGGTATGGAGAAAAGGGTTTATTTCTGTAATGACATATAGTTTACTAGTTTCATTTATCATTTAAGTGAATCCAATTGTCCTTTGTGCAATATAGAATACATGGAGTATACTCTTGATATTGTTTTCCAGTCTTTTCATTATTGTACTTTTGTTCTTTTATATGCCCGAGAGTAATCAATACTTGGAATTTCCTTCCATGTAGATTCAAGATGAAGGCCGCTCCAAAGTTAGAAAAGCCCTGACACCATCAACAGCTCAGTTAGCATTACAAAGAATTCTGCCTTTTCCTTGCAAGAAGCAGTACACAGCCGTGATTTTAGTGCCCCAGAAATCACGTCTGAAACTACTAACATCATTTTTTCGACCAATGCAAACCACTTATGGAGGAGATGCTAAGGTCAGTTAGGAGTCCATTTGGCCGCTGTGCATCCAAGCATAAGTGATGCCCATGTCAATCTTATGTTTCAAATTAACTTGTTACTTTTGTGTGTGTCCTTTAAACCCTTGTCAAATCTGTCCTTGAATTATCTATATTTTTAATATTCCTGAAATACGTAGTTATACTGGTTGTGGCAGATATTAGCTGGTTTTGCTGGTCTTACACTTTTGGCAGTTAGCTTGTGGAGGTATTCACGAACACTGAAATCCTAGGAGACATTTTCTTTGTGGAATTTCATGTACTATAGGAACTATGAAGGTTAACGGCGCAGATTAGGATCAATTTTTACTGCAGTGCTTAGATATGGGAGGTACCTTAACTTCGTGACAGTTGAATTCTTGCTGAAATTTAATCATTACAGGAGGTCTGAATAGAAAAATACCATAAGCAAACAACAATAGAAAAATCTGTCATTGGAGGATTATTACATTGACTGTAAATGATCTTCCTTTTTAGATTAATCCACTATTTGTTGAGTCTTGTAATTTGGAAGCAAAAAATTATGGTGGAACTTCTGTTTGTTCAATACTGTTGATGCATACCTTGTAACGTGTTTGAACATCATTCTGAAACTTTGTTCATATACCACAATTTTTTTTAAGCAGCATTGGTTCCAAAGTAAGCATGTGTACTGATTACTGTAATTAGTGATCTAAAGGTCATTGTTCATGAGAATAATGAAACAAAATCTCATTGTTCATGAGATTAATGAAAGAAAATCAATCTCTGCCACGTGAATGAAAAGTTGAATCCTAATGTTTCATTGTGCATATTGTTTGGGTTTGTGCTAAAACTGCGCTGTCCTTTATTGTAAAACTTATCTGGCTAGAAGTTTGCCAGCCGAATTTCTGAGTTTTAGAAGAAAAAAAAAATTGAGAGACGTGCCTTTATCCTAGTAAACATTATTGATTTCATCAAAACGACATCTTTGTGTTCAAAACAAGGGCTATACCGTTCATATTTCGAAATGAAGGTACAACAAGTGTTTCAATTGTCAGAATGACTTTAAAACGGATGGTAATGGAACAAGAATGAAATGAAAAATAATACTTGTTTTGCTCATTTAAAAGGATGTATTTAAGCGAAAATTGTAGAAAATGTTATAATTAAAATAGAGAGATTTAAAATAAAATAACATGGAATGGGTTATAATTAGAATATATCGTTCAAAAATAAAGATAAACTTTCATTCTCATTTTAAGAAGAAAAAAAGTAATTCTAATAACTAATCTGATTGATGTGATATTTGAATAAAAAAAATTAAATTATTGAAGTAAATATTTATTCCGTTGGATCATTTAAATAGAAAAAAAATTAGAATTGTTGAAATAAATATCCATTTATGGGTATAAGAATAGGGTACAGGAATAGAATGAGTAGCAATTGTTGAAATATATTTTTGGTTAGCATTTTATGTTAAACAAATGATTCATATTCGTATGAAAAAATATAATAAATGAGTGAGAAAATGTCATAAAAATGTTCTTATATATTATTATGAGACTCACTTTTTATTGTGAAAATGTATTTTTAACCATAACTTAGATCTCATTTGAACTTCAAATGTCACATTTAGTATTCTATTTTTTTTTCTCCCTCATTTTTAACTCATTTAAGTTTCGTTTTGATTTATATTCTATAAATCGTTAAAATTAAGATAATAAGATATAAATACCAAAATTTAGAATATTGTGTAATCAATGACAAAATAAGGCTTTGAAAAAAAAAAAAAAACCTTTTAAATTTGGATTACTTTTCAGTTTAAAGCATAACTTTTTCTCCGACGTCCAAAATGTAAAACGATTTTTTCTTTTTAAATGACCAAAATTTTCGTACCAAAATGTAAAGATGCTTTTCTTGATAAAAATCTTCCCTTTTTTTCTTTACTCATTTCTCTTTACTTCTTCAAGTCAGTGATTATTTGGTTGCAAGTTCATTTGTTAATTTGGAACAAATTAAAAGAATTCGTGGAAAAAATTTTGGTATAATTTGTTGAAGCCGTCTAACCTAGGAGACCACATTTTCAGTCGTTGCATGAGTGAGTTATTTGTAGGCGTCCGATAAGAGATGGAAAATTAAGATTGCGTGGAGTGGGCCCCATTGGATAGACTGTTTGGGTGTGGTTATTGTTGGGAAACTTTTTATCCGGTGACGCCGTCCCATCCAACTCTCTTTATCATAGATGACTAGACAAGCGGGACAAAAAAAGCTACCTCCGACGTCCTGTCCCTGACTGGGAAGCGTCAGATGACTGAGCAATCAAAAATCACGTAATATATGTACGAGAATGTACGAAATTAAATAAAACAATACCAAAGCTTATATCAATTAGGACATATACACGTGTATAGGAATGAGTTATTAAAATACTTTTTCACACGTTAATTTGTGACAATGCACCACATAAATTAAAAAACAAGGAAGCGGAATTCGGATGATGGTATGCTTATTTTCTAAAAATTCGGTAATATCAATTAAAAACAAGGATGGTAATATCAATGACGACATATACAAGCGTATATTTTAACAAATTGGTATTAATATTAGTCACACCTACAATATCATTCTATACGTCTTCAACTTGGTTCAAACAGTAGTTTGTGTAATTAAGTTTTAAAAGATGACATTTAATTCATATATGTTACGGGTTTGAGAGGAACGTTTTGTTTATGGCGAGTGTGTGCATAAAGGATCGTGTCCAAGTCATCACCTACAATAACAATAACTTGGTCTTATGTCGCTACTATTAAAATATGAAGCGATAAAAATAATAAAGAAGCACAAGAAATATACATGGTTTAACAATTTGCCTATATCCACAGAGATGATGAGTTTTCACTAGTAATAATCAGAGATTACAATGTACAATATTGTGTAAATACTCACGACGCACATACACCCAAAGTACCAAAATAAGAACTTATCATGGTAATTGCTCGGTGTTTGCTAAAGTGACTCATTTGGTATATGTAGTAGAAGAGTTTGGGCTTAGTGAGCTTTGTTGTTTGGGACTTTGCTTGGTTGGATTCTCATTGATATGTGCGTGCAAGGTTGCTCCGGGTTTTTAGCAAGCTCATCTCTGCCTTGATTCTTCTCTTTGCTTCTTCTTTGTGTTTGATTTGCTGATTTCTCTTAGATTCATGAGAAGGATAAATAAGTTTGGAGAGGTATTGTATAGTAGAGGCTGAGAGATATGTCTCTTAGTTTTGGTTGTTTCTTCTTCTTCATTCTTTTCTTAGTTTTCTTTTTCTTCTATTATTTTAGCTAACTTTGAAGGTGATCAGAAAACCACATCTTCTCTCCTTATTGTTGCCCTCAGCCCACCTATTTATAGCGTCACTTTACTTAATATACTCAAGTACAAATCTAGGTAGCCGTTGATTTGGGCAGATATTTCCCTTAGCCACCAAGTTTGAGCTTTGTTATAGTCACTTGGCTATGTGGAAGTCTTCTTTGTCATTGCCATTCTTTCCTATTTGTCACATGACCAAATAAATCCTCACTTATTGTCGTTTAAGCTAAAATTGGCAATTTTACCCTCCTAGTCAAATTGCCCCATCAATAATTAAAAAAAATCAGATAATTGTATAAATTCTCACTCATTGTCGTTTTGGCTAAAATTGGCAATTTTACCCTTCTAGTCAATTTGCCCCATCAACAATAAAAAAAAAATCAGATAATTGTTTTTTAAACTTGTTATAATTTAAATCTATTTTTTATTACAAAAAATTAAAAAAGATCGACTTTTTTGCTTATAGTAATACATTATCATGGCAATACGAGAAAAAAAAATCTGATATTTAACAAATATAAACAATAATATTTAACTGATATAAATAGTAACTTATTGATTTATTTTTTGAAAAAAAAAAATACTTAAATTAATAATTAAATATCTGAAAATTATGTATAATTAATTGATTGATCTTTTATAAAAGTAATATACTTCATGTATATAGTGATACACTATAATGTTAACAAAATTTGTGTAGTGTTTAGAAATTAATATACTAACGGTATAAAAGTGTAATATTTGACTTGGGTGTGTCAATATCTAATTATGTAGATTAATTTTTACTTATTTATAGATCACTTTTTTATTTGAGTATATGAGTATTTTGTTATTTAGATCAAATTTTTCTTTCTTTATAGATCCGTATCTTATTTCACTATGTGAATTTTTAATTATTTAGATCAAATTTTCTATTATTTGATTTCAGACAACAAGATTTTATTATATAAATCAGTTGCTACTCTAATTCTTGATTTTTGTCTTTAATCAACTATTTTTAACTTTTTAAATGGTTACTAGTTACCACAGTTTTTGAAAACTAATTACCGGTGACAAGTTATTAGTTATATTCTAGTTTAAATACATTTGATTACTAGTTATTAGTGCTTGAAAACTTTTTGCCAGTTACTAATTTTTATTTTTAAAATAGTACTTTTATAAAACCTTTTTAAAAAGTGAATTTTCTAAAAAAATCATGTATTGGATCTAAAAAAATTGAACCCACTGTAAATTTGCAATTCTTTTCTAAAATGACCATAGATGACCTAATTTTTTCAAAAAAAAAAAACAAAAATAATCTTACCAAATTCGGGCAAAACATCAAACATTAATGATCCTAAATTATATTAGGCCAAAACTATCTTAATTCTTCTTAGCCTTCAAAAAAAATATTAGACTCGTGAGTCTAACGTAAAGAAAAGGATAGAGGTGGGACTAACTTAGGCGAAAAGGATATTTTTGTGCTTTTTTATAAAAATGACATTTTTAAACATATCAAGGACGTCTTGGCCCCTGGTCAAGACCTTTTTGTCTATTAAAAATTCCTAAAAATGTTATAAATAATGATTTTTTTGATGTTAATAAGCTCGTGACTATGGATCAAGAAACCTTTGATACTCCTAAAAATAGCATTTTAAAAAAATAGAAAATGACACTTTATATAGTATTTTAAAAAAATATTTCTCAAAATACGACATCTGAATATTAAATCTTTTTTGTACAATTGATGGAGAAATAATTCCATTTAAAAGATCTAAGGTACAGTGGCAAAATTGTAAACTCGTCCATCTTTACAGAAAGATCTATTAATTAAAAAATAATATAAATAAATGAAAACACAAACTAATGTAATGGTTGGGGGGGGAGTTTGCCCATATTCTAGCCTTGGTACGATTACCTTCACCTACAATTTATCCATTTTCCGCCTTATTCCTTTATATATTCATTTTTTCATTTTCTTTTTTAAATTCATTTTTAATACTCCATTTTCTATTTTTTTTCCCTTATTGAACATTATTGCTCCTTTCTTCTTTCTTTTATTTATTCCTTTTTTTCATTTTCTTTTTTAAATTAATTTTTTATAATCTATTTTAAATTTTTTCTTCCATATATTACTCCTTTTTTTAAGCCTTTGTTGTTTCTTTCTTTTTCTTTTCTTCATTTATTTTTATTTTTTCATTTTCTTTTTTAAAATTCTTCTTTTTCAATAATCTTTACCCTTAATTTATCTATTTTGCATCTCTTTTCTTTATTTATTCATGCTGGATATAATTGAAACATATGTATTGAAACTTAATATTGCCTACCAAGGAAATTTTTGCCATCAGACTTCTAGAATTTTTTGTCAGTTTACTTATATACAGAGTATTCTCTGGTTCTCCATCGTTGCCAATATGTCCATCACCGGAATGAACTTCAGCCTCATGCTCAACTCTGTCGGCTTTTACCAAGTACCAGCCATTNCTACTCAAGAGAAGTCAAAATAGCTGTGATTGTTGTGGTTATAGGCGTTGGTGTTTGCACTGTAACGGATGTCAAAGTTAATCTTAAAGGCTTTACAGAGAATTTTTTGTCAGTTTACTTATATACAGAGTATTTTTTTGTCAGTTTCCTATGATTTACTTAGTTAGAGGATATTTTGCGCAATGGAAATCAGTTTTCTTTGTTATTTTTTTTTATTTACTTAGCTACAAGACATTCTACTAAAAGGAAACCAAACTGGTTTTTTGAAAATATTTGTGGTTTCTTGTGATTTACTTGCATAAAAGGCGTTTTGCTAAAATGAAATCAAACTAGTTTCCTAAAAGCCTTTGTATTTTTCTATGATTTAGTTACATATATAGCATTCTGCTAAAAAGAAATTAAACTGTAATTTACTTATGTATATGACAATATGCTAAAATGAAACTAATCTGATTTCTAAGAAACATTTGTAGTTTCTTGTAATATTTACATGTATGTAGCATTCTGATAAAACAAAATCAAACTAGTTTCTAAGAAACTTTTTGTAATTACATGTGATGGTATTCTACTAAAAGAAAACTAAACTGGTTTCCAAGAAACTTTTGTGGTTTCCTATGATTTACTTACATACAGAATATTTCGCTAAAAAAAAAAAAACCGAACTAGTTTCTAGGAAATCTTTGTGGTTTCATGTATATATATGACTTATTTACTAAAATACCACCATGTTTTGTAGCTCCTAAAGTATTTAAAAAAATGCCCTGAAAGGTCGTACGAATTTTTTTTTATATTTTTAACAGGTTGTAAATTTAGTAATATTTTTTGAAAAATATATATAAGTATCCAAAGTCTAAAAAATAAAAATTTTTGGACACTTATACCTATTTTTCAAAAAATATTGCCCAATTTACTACCTTTCAAAAATAATAAAAATCCGTATGCCTTTTTATGGAATTTTTCTAAATAGTTTAGAAGCTAGAAAATACGGTGGTATTTTAGTAAATAAGTCATATTTTCCACAAAAGTTTCCTAGAAACTAATTTGGTCTAATTTAGTTTCATATTAGTGGAATGTTCTATAAGTAAGTAAATCATAGGAAACCACAAATATTTCCTAGAAACTAGTTTAGTTTCCTTTAGTCAAAAATCTTGTACGTAAGTAAATCACAGAAAAGCATAAAAGTTTCCTTTAACCAAATGTCTTGTACGTAAATAAATCACATGAAACCATGAACATTTCCTGGAAATCATAGTAGTTTCTTTTTTACAGAATGTCTTGTAGCTAAATGAATCACTGGAAACTAGTTTCTTAGAAACTAAGAAAATAATTTGGATTTCTTTTAGTAGAATACCCAGTCCGTACGTAAATTATAGGAAACCACAAAAATTTCTTGGAAACTAGTTTAAATTATAAGAAACCACAAAGATTTCCTAGAAATCAGTTTGGTTTCCTTTTAGGAGAATGTCTAATACATAAATAAATCATTGAAAATTAGTTTGGTTTCTTTTTAGAAGAATGTTTGGTACATAAGTAAATCATAAAAAACTACAAAGGTTTCTTAGAAACTAATTTAGGTTCTTTTTAGTAGAATACCAATACGTAAGTTAATTATAAGAAACCACAAAGGTTTTCTGTAAACTAATTTAGTTTCCTTTTAGTGAAATGCCATATACATAAGTAAATCACAAGAAATTATAAAGGTTTCTTAGAAACCAATTTGGTTTCCTTTTAGCAGAATGCCTTGTACATGAGTAAATCACAGAAAATCGCTAATATTTCCTAGAAACCAATTTTGTTTTCTTATATTACACCAATTGGATAAAGCTATTATTTTTTATATTAAACATGAATCACTTTACAGACCATAAAAATCAAATTTAGAAAAATCGTTAAACTAATAACACAGGACATAGTACCATCTTTGTTATAATTAATGAAACTGAAAAATTCTACAACATTTCTCTTCTAACAAGCAAAACATCATGACTTGTAATATATAAATTATGAATTAATATCTAAAAGTTTAATCTATAAACTTGTAAATAAAGTAAAAAACATTAAAAATTAGGATAGCCCCAAAGCCATTTATGATTTCAATATTCCAAAAGCTCAAATCTGCAAAGAAAAAAAAAAATAATTTATCAACATCCAAGTATGAAAATCCCCCTAAAAATCAAATTGATAGCACCATAAATGGCGTCAAGTTTGATGTCAATGATTCTCTCTCCTTCACCGAGGTCAGCCTTGGCATTGATGTTTAATGAGTGCGTATCATAACAGATGTGCAAATTTTCAACGGACTCGACTTAAGTGATCTAGACAAAGAGAGGTTATAGAGGAATGGATGAAAAAAACTTGAAGCTAAATATTCTACAATAAATATCATGCCAAGAGAAATGCTTTAAAGAGAGAGAGAGTAACAAATCTAGGAAGCGTGAAGAAGAATGGGAAAGTATGGTATTCTTACCAAAGATACCGTATTCATATAAGTGATAGGAAAAGGATCGTATTTCTATCCTTATTTTTGAAAAAGTCGTATTAGATGTTATTTTCCCAAAAATAAATGCATAACAAAGTCCTTTTGGCCCAAATTAGTTATACCCACACCATTTTCTCGTTAACATATAACATGTTTTCAAAAGATTAAAAAAAAAAAAGATACTTAAGGGTCACTCATTACTATTCATAACTTTTATAATCCAAGTGACGAGGAAGTTAATTTGGTTACTTTATTGAACTACTTTCATCTCTAATTGGAAACTTATCCTAAACAATGAATTTCTCTAATCAAGGTAAATAGGAAGTCAAGTCTAGTACTTTTTTTCACTTAGTTTCATAATTTTACCTCTAATTGGACACTTATCTTAAACGATAAATTTCTTTAATCAAAGTGAATAGGAAGTCAATTTTACTCTTTTTTTTTTATACTTAATTTCATAATTTCACCTCAAATTGAATATTTTTCCTAAATCATGAGTATTCTTATTTGACACTAATAATTGTATTATATAATTTCTATAATCAAAGTGAACATGAAGTCAATTTTAGTCACTTTATTGACTTAATTTCATAATTTAACTTATAATTGAACATTTTTTCTAAATCATGATTGATCTTATGTGATAATATAAAAAATAAGTTATTGATTTATTTTTTAAAGTAATTTAATTTAATTACGAGATTAATAAAGAAAAGAAGACATCTAATTGATATAAATTCCAGATAATATATTTATTTATTCTTTTATAAAATTGATTTATTTTTGGTTAAAAATAAATTTATACCTCTTTGCCTATAGTAATACAATATCAGACTAATACGAACAAAAATCTGATATTTAACTAAATAAACAATAAATATTTAACTGATATAAACAATAAGTTATTGATTTATTTTTTGAAAAAAAAAATTACAAAAAAATTTACTTAAATTAATAATTAAATATATGAAAATTAAAATAACTAATTGATTGATCTTTTATAAAAGTGGCATACTTCATGTATATGGTGATAGACTATAATGTTAACAAAATCTGTGTAGTTTTTAGAAATTGTTATACTAATATGATAAAAGTGTAATATTTGACTTGTGTATCATTATCTAATTATGTATATCAATTTTTACTCTTTATACATCAGTTTTTTATTTGAGTGTATGAGTATTTTATTATTTAGATCAATTTTTTCTTTCTTTATAGATTAGTTTTTTATTTCAGTATATGAATTTTTAATTATTTAGATGATTTTTTTTACTTGAGATAACAATATTTTATTACTTAGATCAATTTTCTATTGTATAAAACAATTCAAGAAATTTAGATTGATTAATTATATATCCATTTTTTAAATTTTTTAGTTAAATGTCCAAGTATATATATTTTTACATCTAATAGATATATTTATCTACTAATTTCAGTTAATGTACTGAAATATACTAAATATATAAATTTTTATGCTTAGTATATAATATTTTACACTTGATATACAAACATATATAATAAATATTTCACTATAATATTTGAAAAATAAACATTTACTTAAATTAAGCCAAAAATTCGGTCATTTTGCTATAATTCCCGAACAATTCCTGCCTTTTTTCATTGTATAAAACAAAACCGGCTATTTAGTGGACCCATTTTGCTAAACAGTACCACTAACACCGTTTGCTTCCCTCCCATCTATCACCTACAACCGGGCGCACATATAACTTCTTTTTCCGTGGGCCCGCCTACACTTTGCCACCAATGGAATGCACCACCTAGGTCTCTCATGGTGAGGGAAAAAAGTAGGCACCTATTGTAGATTTTTCCTAATTTGTTAACGATACTTTTTGAAATTTCCAACACCGTAGGGTAATGTCGTGCATTTAGCCTAAATCCAACGCTTATGTTCATGAATTTAATGAAAAAGAAATTGTGTTTAAAGCTATATTTTAGGCTTATTTACGCCATTAGTCCCCTATTTTGATATATTTTAATTTAGGTACCATGGCTATTTTTTTCACACTTTTTATTGTATTTACAATTGAAATTAGAAATGTTTTAATGTTTTAAAAGTAGCCATGCTCTTGTCGTGCGACATTTTAAAATTAACAAATTTTGGTTCTAGCCTACAGGGCTTTCATGGCACATAAATTAAAAATTTGGAGACCTAAATACCAAAATAATAATAATAATAATTAATAATAGGGAGATTCTACAATAGAACCCATGATTCGATCCCAACACAACAAACCACATCAAACGATCTATAACTAATTTAATGATTTAACATGCCCCACAAAGTACAATAAATACGTAAGTTGTGATGTATTGGATTATACCCTGTGGTGTTCTTCCTTATTCGCGGAAACGTTCTTCCCTTACTCTCTTATTTTTTTTTTTTTTTTTTTTCATTTTTGTCTTCCTTTCTTTTAGGTTTTAGAACTACATAAATATGGCCAAAAAAATAAAATCTGGAAAATAGATCATAAATAGAGAGAAAAAAAATTACTGTAACATAGAATCTCACCAATAACGAATATATATCCCAAATTCAGTCAAAATACAAAATCTTAAGATTTCAGATCCTAGTCAATAAGTTTCATTATAAATGGAGATATTTACAAAGTCATATATATATTTACATTCTATACACATATATAGAAGTATTACAATAGTGAGAAGTTTCCTATGAGAATGAAATAATCTCGAGTTCTGGAGCGAGAAGAAGACAGAGATTTATAATTAAGATAGAGATAGATCCGATTTGAGAATTGTTTTCAGTTGGACTATATTTTTTTTTCAAATTTATAGATGTACCATAAAATCTAATATGATTTCTTTTGTCTTTTTAAAGTTCAAAAAAGGGAAGTAAAGTTTACGAGTTATGGCCATAGAAGAGAAAAAGCCAAAGGGAAAGAATGAGAAGAAGCAGGAGGAGAGAGTTTTTTTTTTTTTTTAATCTAACAAAAAGTAATAATCAAGTGTGGTTTGACACATATTTGCATTGTGTATCTCATGCCATTTAAGCCGTCTAATATAGATCTGACAGTCATAAAAAAAATGTTGTAGAGATAAGATAAAAAACATGGGTTGTATACTAGAAGTTCCCAATAATAATAATAATAATTAATAATAGAGACCAATATGCTAAGAAACGAAAAAGTTGAGGACTAGTAATGCAAATAAGCCTAAAAAGTAAATTAAAATGTGAAACGACGTCCTCTGCTGTGTCGTGTAGGTCTGGGCGGTAGCTAGGGTTTTGTGTTTCTATTTAAGTTGAGACTCCCCATTTCCACTACCGCCTCTCTTGTTTGCAGCCTGAAGACCCTAGGTTCCTCTCTCTCTCTCTCTCTCTCTCTCTCTGATTTTGAGCTTCACGTTTGAAAGCCAAGAATTCTTGCTTCCAGATTCATAGGATTTGGGCGACCCTTTTCTTGGATCAGCTAGTTAGTGTTCCTATTTGGATCTAAGTTTTGGTTATTCTGTGTTAACGATTGAGTGACTGATCTGCAGGTAGTTTGTGAGAGCAAGAGCAAGAAAAATGGTGGAGAAGACCAAGGGAAGGAAGGAGGAGGTGGTAACCCGTGAGTACACCATCAACCTCCACAAGCGTTTGCATGGATGGTAAGTGCTAAAAGAGGCATTTACTCTATACCCTTTTCATGGTTTTTCTTGTTAAAATCTATTTGGTCTGAATTTGACGCCTTTTAAAATGAGATTTTGGGTGATTGTTTGAATGTTTATTATGTGTAACTTCTTTGAAACCGTTGAAAGGTATCTGGGTTGTGCGATTTGGGGTTTTTGGATTGTTGGAGACTGTTCTCTTGCTATGAAATTGTTATCCAGACGTTTTTCTTAGACGGGTCCTCGGGAAAAACTTGGGACAAGCATTTTTGGCCATGATTTTCAAATTTTTGGTCTGTTAATGTTATATGTACCTTGTATTGATTTTTATGTATTGGGATAGGACAATTTGAAGCTTATATCTCAGATACTGTTTACAAATTTTATGTTTTGTATTGTGACTCATCATATAAGTTGGAGAACGACGGTTTTGATTGGTTGAATTAGGGGTCTGCTTGTAAATGTCATGTATAGGTTGGACAGGATTATCATTGCTTCGTTTTTATTGCTGATGGATTAATTTTGAATGAATCGCATTATAATGGCAGTAAATATGTCCTGTAAATGGCAATAATAGTTAGGAATGACTCCCCATATTTATCATTCTCAACTTTCTGGCATGTCATTGACTGGATTTTTAGATTTTGGATTGCTATAGACTGTTCTTTTGATATCAAATTGTTATTTAGACGTTTTTCTTAGATGGCTTCTCGAGCACAACCTGTGACGGAAGTTTTTTTTGCCTTGATTTTCTATTTATTGGTTTGTCAACTTAATTTTGGCATGTAAATGTTATTGATTTTTGGTGTTGATATAGGAATGTGTTTGAATCAAGCCTGTGACTGTTATGTTGTTTAGAAATTGATGTTTTGGGTTGTGAGATTGTGACTAATCGCACATGACAGAGAAAGATGATCAAAGAACCAATGATGGTTCTTCTGGTAAATGTTATGCAAAGGTTGGGACAGGTTTAATGCTGTTGCTTCATTCCCGTTGCTTTTGGATTGAGTTTGAATTAGTCGGTCGCACAGACTACCTATCTCTTGTAAATTTTGATACTAGTTGTGAATAATTCTCTATTTTTAATCTTTCTCGACTTTCTAGCATGTGATATACCACAATTCTCTTATCTTCTCAACTTTTGTTCTGAGATGCAAACTAACTCTGAGGATCCAGTTGCTTGGTTTTTATTAACTTGTTAGATAACAATTCTGACTTCTTTTTGTTTTAAAATAATAGTACCTTCAAGAAGAAGGCTCCTAATGCCATTAAGGAGATCAGGAAGTTTGCTCAGAAGGCCATGGGAACAAACGACGTAAGAGTGGATGTGAAGCTGAACAAGCAGATTTGGAGCAGGGGCATCAGGAGTGTCCCAAGAAGGGTCCGTGTTCGCATTGCACGCAAGAGAAATGATGATGAGGATGCCAAGGAAGAGCTCTACTCCCTTGTGACTGTTGCTGAGATCCCAGCTGAAGGACTTAAGGGTTTGGGCACCAAGGTCATTGAGGAAGATGATTAGATTATTTGTCTTTTGTTAAGTAAACATATCATTACTAGGCAGAATTACATGAGCCTTTTGCAAAGACTGGCTTTCTTGTGTTTGGTTTATTTTTGTTTTTACCTAGAAACTATTTGGTAATTTGCCCAGTTTTGCTGTCGTTCTAAGAGATATTGTTGCGACTCCCTCGTCCAGTTTCTAAGTTGATCTTAGTTTTCTTGTTTATTGATTTCAGTATGAGCTGTGCCAATGACTGAATATTTCTTTAAGATTCTTTCAACCATACCGACATGAGGTTGTGCAGGATCATTGTGAAGTTTAAGAGTCAATGATTCCTTGTACAAATGTATTCACCAAATTTTGTGTCCTACGTGACTATTTTACTCTGGAGATTTCATTGAGAATTGTATTTGAAAGTTAAGCAACTACATAGAGTAATTTCATAGCTTTGCCATTCAACAAGGGAGACATGACACGGCATATTTAGGAAATAATACTCTGTTTGGCGCAACAAATGGGAGACTCGTGATAATATCAAGCAAGAGGTGATAACTAGACTAGAAAGGTGGAAACAAAGCATCTTTCTGCTGCAGAAAGGGCCGCACTGATAAGATCAGTGATTAGTTCTCATCCAATTTATAATTTGTCAACTTTCAAGAATGCTTTTTCTGTAGATAAATGGACACTCGGTTCGCAAGTGGTTTGCATGAAAGCATGGACTGATTTATGTTAGCCTAGAGGTGGACTTCGTTTTAGACAATTGAGGATATAAGTTGAGCTTCACTTGCTAGGTGGGGATGGATGATTCAAGAAGGGAGCCAAATAGTTTGGATGAGAGTGTTGAAATCCAAGTATTGTCGAGATGCTGATTTTATTCACTCTCAGTAATCATTGGTTCAGGTGTCACGGTGGAAGTTTGGGAGAAACCATGGATTACTAGGTCGCCTGGTTTTCGTCCTCACAGAAGAAATTCTCCAATTCTGAGGGAAAACTTAGTGGTGGACTTGATTGATGAAGACAGGCTCATGGAATGTTGTTTGACGATGATAAGTCGATCATACTTTCAGAATTCAATGGAGTAGAAGAGAGGACCAGATTTGTCAGCTTGGATGAGCTCTAGTTCGGGTAAATTTTTGGGTAAATCTACTCATTTACTTGATCAAAAAGAGAGATTTCATGTTGATGGGAGGTGTATGGAAGAAAATTTGGAAAGTTTATTTGCATGGAAGCTCGGCTATTTTCGTTGCGTATTATGGCCAATGCATTACCTATCAGAAGCATTATTGTTAGATTTTGGCCAAATATAGGTGCTCTTTGTCCCTTTTGTGAATATGAGGTGGAGAATCTAGATCATTATTTTTTGAATGCCTGTTTGCTAAATTTATTTGGTTTGGTTAGGCAGCCCTGTGTATTGGATTTGGTCAGCTAGAATTAGAGATAACATGTTGGACACTTCGAATCATTCATTTCGTCCTCCCAAAATTTGCCCCATGATCACCAAAGCCCATTGTTTCGTTGATTTGGGGTGTTGTCATCTTGGAGCAAATACGGAAATTCATGAATGAATGTGTCCCTAATATGGCGGTAGGCTGGTAGCTAGCCCAGAAAGGTTCATCTTGGGTGTGCAAGGAAGGTTCTAGAATTTCGAAGTACTGCAAATGACTCTATACCATCTATTTCTGGTCCTTTCAATACAAATCAAGGAAATTTCCTCCTCCTGGTATGATTAAACTCGATGTGGATGCAGCACGGGGTGGGAGTCGTTCTTTTGTTAGCATTGTAGGCAAGCTAATTAAGTGTTGGCCAACTGCTCTTCTGGATGTTGGTGATTACTGAAGCTTTTGGCATGGTCAAAGCTCCAGAGGTTGCCATGGTGGAAGGATGGGGAATGTAATCTGTGAAGGTGATGCTCAGGAAGTCATTAAGCATATTGATGGCAACCCTCATTCTTTATCCCGGTAGCTTCAACATGTGTATAAAGCTAGATCTCTCTCAAGTAGATTTATGAATTGCAGTTTTGTTAGATTGCTATGGCCTTGAATACTGTTGCTCATAATTTACGCAGGCGGCCTGTCGACTCTTATTTTATGAATAACAAGAGTTTGTGATCTTGCTGTTAGGAGAGATTTTGAAACCAACCATCAAGCTTGGCCTCTCTATTTTTAGTCGGAGTGATTTCCACCCTCCCCGCTTAGTTAATGAATGAATTGAAGTATTTTCAAGGGGTTAAAAAAAAAAAAAACGAAGAAAAAATTCACTGTTATTTATGTTTATACAACCAAACTTCAAACAGATAATTTACTGAAAGATCAGTGGTCATAGCTACAAAACTTTCCTAGCTAGTTCTTTGCAACATATATTCACTTCAATCTTCGTTAATTCTCGGCAGTGTCTGCTCAAAATGGCTTTTAAATTCCATTCCATGGACGGGGCACATTTCTACTCCAAGACAATTTAGGTTGCAAAAGAACTTTCAGCTGGCCTTGTAAGCGTACATATAGCCTCGAAGTTTTCTAACTTCTTCAGCTGATTCATTCAGAAGATGATCCACGTACAAGGCGAGTCCCGCTCCGCTGCAAGTCCATTGTGTATGTATGAATGCATATGAATCCAAAATTTACATACAAAACGTACGGATGAAAATAAATTCAGCATACCTAAGTGGTCCAAATGGAAGCCAAATTACGTCCCACCGGAACCTTGGCATTCTACAAAAGATCATGTCAGTAAACAAACAAACAGATAGATACTAGTTAACCCAACCCCACTCATATCATCTACATAAACTATGCTGGTAGATAATTAAGAGCTTTGGACCCAAAAAGAATCTCATAGTTCAGGCTTCAAAATCGAAGATAAATTTTCTTTTTTTTTTTCTTTTTCAGTTTGAATTCAGTAAAGTGAATTAACAGCTTCAGTTTTAATATTTTTGTCCACTTCAAAAGAAAAAAAAAATTCTTCATGCCAACAAACCTGCTTGTTTCTATCTGCCCATAATCTTGATTATCTATTGGGTATAGAATTTTTTATTTTTTCTGGGAAAATAATAGAGGTGTCTTGTGAGAGACAGAGAGAGTTCACATACCTCAACATGTAATACAACCAAAAAACTGCGAGTATTATGCCGGTAAAGAATGAGCACCAGATCCATTGCCTGCGATACTTTGAGTCATAAAGTAGTCCTACAATGTCCAATGAACACGCTAAAACAGCTACCCAACCTGATAAAACAAACAACAATCACATCTGACATTAATCTTACAACAACGACAACGTAAAATGCATCACCATGATATTACCATTAAATTACAGAAAATTTGTTGAGCATTTCGAATGCTACAATGGTACAAGCCTACTATAATTTCTTTCCAAATCACATGCATTGTTCAAACAGCTGATAATCAATGGGAACAGACGGTAATAAGTATCAGAAGAAACCTGCATATATAATCACCCATGACTCCACCTCCTCCATGAAGTAAGCATAATAACGCTGTTTATACAAAAGACAGAAACAATTATAACTAAGAGAAAAGACACCCTTTTCCGGAGTGAAAAGGAGTAAAAGAATTTTAAGCACAAGTGCACCAACACAACATAACTTACTTACTACATCCAAGCTTTATACCATGGTTGACAATCTACTCTAGTATTTAAAGCAACAAAAATACAGAAAAGATTCACCATATAGAATTCAAGGGATGATCCATGCCTAAGAGTCTTAACAACTCGGTTAGAAAAAAGCAATGCTTGCATTTACGGTTTAATCCCTTTTTTAATTCATTAGGCAGTGTCAAGAGTAAGTAATAAACTACAATAAATCTAGTTTAAGAAAAAGAAATGGATAAAGCAGATGCTCACTACTTTTAAACGTCGTCATTATTAGTAAATAAGTGACAGTTCTTCTACCATGCCATGGATACAGGATCTAACTCTTTCTTCAAACTAAAGCTGTTGTTCATAGTCATAGCGAAACAAACATGTGTCTAGCAATAAATGTTCCAAATAAGCCGTAATAACATCATAGATATGGAATTTTCTGCAAAAGTCAAGAAATTGAAATCCAAGAAGATCATACCTGTTCCCATGGAGATGAAACCTGGTCAAGGATGGAGAATACAAGAAATCCCGCGAAACCAAAGAGAAATGATGCAAACACAATCTACTCCTCGAATAAAAGAATTAAAAAAAAAAAGTTTTATAGTTATTTTTAAGATGATAATAATAATAAAGTAAAAGGAAATCTCCAGAAAAATAGAACACAAAATACAAACCCTCCATAAACGACTCTGTTTAGATTGATCCCTTTCGAAGAGACGAACCAATTCCTCTTGTTCTGTAAAATACACAACCAACCAGGAAGGTAAAAATCAATTTTTTCTAAGAGAGATTAAAGATTTCATCCTAAAATGTAACAGACAGTTGAGTGAGCTCCGTTAATGGAATGACCTAGCCCAGACACAAATTTTGTTCGAAAACTTTCTATTCTATTCTCTAATAACCATTTTACAATTTTCTCAGCAACCAAACAAACAAACAATAGACATAAGAAAGAGAAAGAGAGAGGGAAAGCTTCAACCTTGAGTGTCCAAAGGGCGATTATCGTCGGTGGTTGGGAGAGCGAGGTTAGCATCTTTCCGCTTTCTAGCAAATACCTTCATTGCTAAAAAGAAAAATAATAATAAAAAAAAATCACCTTTTCTCCCTTTCTTTTTTTATGGATCTTTTCTCTTCCTTGGCCTTCAAAAATTAAAACAGGGAATTGTGTTAATCGCCCAAACCGCCACGTTTCATACCATATTCCAATTCTGCTTGATACAGCACTCCTCTAATATAATTATACTAGTCTAGGAAACGTGCCTAGCGCGTGCTCCCATTAATTTTTTATTTTTTTTTAAAAAAAAAATCTCTAAATTTGGATCTTTAAGGACATTAGAAAAGCTGCTAGCCAAGGACATTAATTAATTAAAAGTGAAGAAATTGAAGATAAATTTACAGGCTAATTTGACTTCTTAAACTAAAGAGGGCTTCTAGCATACGGTATGTGCAAAGGGTGTATCAACACACCCCAATCTTTGTGTTATGATTGGTTGAGAATGATGGTCTCATAACTTTTAATGGTTAAATTTGCTATTGATGCACTAGAGTATAACTGTTCCCTCTTCTATCTTGGGTTGATGGCTCTGGAAGCTCCCTCGTCGAACTAGACAGTGGAAAATTGGTAAATCTTGTGGTGCTAGAGACTAACCAGGCTAAGAGGGTCCTAGAGGCCCAAGGTGAGCCTTACCAAGATTGATCTCGAATGGGTTCATGTCATCAGT
>JXTB01000835.1:59770-75524 GCA_002914805.1 Parasponia andersonii | reverse complement strand
TCCTTCTTCCTTCTTCTTCTTCTTCTTCTTCTTCTTCTTCTTTGTAAACTTAGCAAAACCAGCCACCATCATAGATGGCAAGGCGAAGCTTCTCCCCCCATCGACCGGCGTCGACCCTTTCTGGCAAATTAGCTCCGGTAAGCCGATTTCTAAGTTTATTTGGACGTTTTATAAATTAATTTGTGGCATAAATACAATTATTTTTGTGAAGTTATTCTTATGGCCGTAAAAATTATATGATGTAGAAAAGGAGATTGAATCATAAATAAATATGGTGGTGTTATGTTAAAATAATATCTGATTATAGAGAAATCTTAAATTAAAAAACATGATATTTTTCTAATTCAGGACAAAAGTGATATTTTTACAAAACTGAATAGTATAGGATTGAAGTCTGTTAATATTCAAAGCAGGCCTTGGGCTGAGCTTAGAAAATTGTCATTTTCTAAAATATTTATGTGAAAATGACAATTTTACAAATAATTAGCAAAGTTGATATTTTTTTCAAATATTTTCGAAAGTGACATTTTCTAAATAATTATGTAATAATGATATTTTCTGAAATGTTTCAGAAAAGTGACATTTATTTAAATAAACAGCAAAGATGATATTTTTCTAAATACTTTGAAAAAATAGACATTTTTCAAATTAAACTCTGAAAAGAGATATTTTTGTAATTCTCGGATTTATAGCCTGTTTAACGCTCGGGATCTTGAAATTGATTTTTGATTTCAAATTTGGATTTAATAAAGTCGGGAAACGAATTTTGATATATAATATTGCTATATTTCGAAATAGCACAAGTTCTGATCATTTTGCGTGTTGTGAGCCCAGGTTCGGTCCGAGCTTGAATTAGTCAAACTATATGTCTAATCAAATATTTTTGAGTGCTCTTAATTTAATGGTGAAGTCCGTTTCACGATTTGAAGCTCCGATTGAAAATCGAATTTTCAAACCTATCGTTCAAAGGTTCGAAAACAACGCCCGACCTTCCAAACGACACCCAAATGACGCCAAACTTTCTCATAACTCCGTAGTACTATGGAGACACTCAATTAAGGTAGGGGTTCAATTACCTAGTTTTATAGATGATTTAATTTAAAATTTACCTTATGACTATTTTGTGAAAAATCGTGAATTAAATAATATATTAATGAACTGTTGGAAAATCTTAGATTATTCTCGAATTAGATTGTGTGACGTCCATACATGTCTATAAAATCGTAATCTTAGGTGATTTAGCGAATTTCCTACCCAAGGTACAGTAAATTCCAAAATAATATCAAGCGGAGTTTTAAAGTATTGTTTGATTATGTTTTACATGGTTATTATATATATATATATATATATATCTTATTAAATGTTATACATACTATAGGATCACATATGAGATACATCTTAGGCATCGCCGTATTGTAGTAGGTGGACTAGTACATTCACCTTCGACAAGAGCCTGTAAACCCACACAGGTTTTTTTTTTTTTGATTATTCCTATTCGGTAGGTGTAGGCATTCAGTTGTCCCTATAGTTTTTTGGGATAGTTATCAGGCAGAGAGTACTTAGTATACAGAGTACGAGTTATTCTAGTTTGTGATGAGAGAGAGTTTTGGTTTTAAATATGTGACTACTCTGGATATTAATTATTTTATACCTAGTTTATAAAAGGATTTTGTAAAAGGTATTAACCATGCAGGTTTGGAAAAATTATAACAAGAAAAAGGTAATTAAATTTCTACTGAGTATGAACATACTCATCCCCCTACTTCCTCCCATTTTCAGATATCGATTTATTTTGTAGTAATTATTCTGGTAGCTTGGCAAGCGTGTTTGGCATATACTTGCAATTTCAATCCTCTTCATTAGTTGGTTTGTACTGATGAGGACATCAATGCTGTCAAGATTCATGGTCCAGTACAAGTTCCTGTTGGTCTAGTGACGAGGGCTCGAGCTAAAAGATTCAAAGAAGAGTTGAATAACTTAGTCCGGAGAGTTTTACAACAAGAAGAAAGTGTGTTCACTACTGAGGGTAAACAAAGGTTGGTTTTACTCATCCAAGTCGATCCAGGAGAGAACCAATCAGCCATACACGTCTATTGAGCCATTGCATGGCCAACTTGCATGTCTAATCCATCATACACTTGCAAGGGGGGTTATAATCTGATGAAGACATGTTTTCTTTGTAATTCTATCTTTAATTTTACGTTTTAATTTCTGAGTGTTTCTAGGGTTATTTTAGGCGTGTATTTTCTTTGTTAAGGGTAGATTAGTAATTTTACGATCAAAACCCTAGAAAGTGTAATTCGGCTATATATGTGTCGCCTACAACATTATGTTTTTAGATTTTCGAAATTAATAAAATGGTGAGAATTTTCTTCTTGAGTTCTTGAAGGGACTTTTCCGAACTTATCAAGGGATTCCTTGTGGCGTTCAAACTGACTTATCAAACGGATCCTCCATCCTTGTTTGTGGCGTCTTCACCATACCAAGGTTCTTGCTTTGCTAAGCAACGGGTCACGGTTTCCATCAAACTTGAAAGGTCTTGGGGTTGCGTTTCTAGATTTGGGAACGGGTTTCGTCACGTTGTTGGCGTGGTTCATATTAGTTGGTATCAGAGCCTAGGGTCATCAGGTTTGCCTATCCTTTCTTGTTTTTTCCTTGTCGAGTCGTTTGTTTAGGTTTAGGTTCCAATTCGGCCAAAAATCATATTCGACCAGATTATTTTCTTTCTTTTTCAGCATTTTTGATTGAGTCTTGATTTCAGGTTGTGTCCTTATTTTGGGTTCCTCTTTGAATACGTTTACATCCATTAGAGTTTAAAAACAAAAACACATAATTGTGATCTTTGCTTTCCAAGTTTCCAGATCTGTTGTTATTCGTTTCTTGTTACCCGTTTCTTTAAGTTACTTATTTTCTTTAAGTTACTGATTCTCTTGTGTACTTCACACGTTTTTGCAACATCAAAGAAAGAAAAGAAAAGGGAAAAGAAAGAAAAGGAAAAGGAGGAAAAATCAAGAGGATCCAAAAAAAAAAAAAAGAAAAGTACCAGAACCCTTCTTAAATTTTTTTGTTTCAATCTTGTTTCTTATGTCCTAAAACCCCTTTTTACCAAAACCCCACACTTGAGTGCCAAATTCATCAAAATCTGTGGCAAAATCTGATTCGTTTGGTTTGTTCTTGTCTTGATTTGCTACTTGAATCCTTTTTATTAGTTCTTGATTAGTTTTGAAAGAACTCAAAGAAGGATACGAGAGGAAAAAGACCGTGTGTGAGAGATCATAAGAGGGTTAAAAGCCAGAACTTGTTGAGCAAAACATGAGTGGCATTGAGTGTATCGTATTTGAGTGAAACACGTGAGGGAGTGTGGTGAGGTCTTTTTCCATATTATTCTAACCTTGTTTTGCAGATTTCTATCATGTCTAAAAATCAAGAGAAAAGCACAAACGAAGAGGTTCAACAACAAGTTGTTCCAAACCTACAAATGCAAGCATTAATAGGAGAGATGAGGTGAATGATGAGGATAGAATTAGAACAAATACATGAAAAGTTGGATAGGGTGCACCGAAGAGAAGTTGAGGAGGTGGNGTATGATAGGATGTCAATGGGCAGCCATAGGAGATATGGCAGGGATAGAGAAGCTAGGAACTGGGTAGATAATAGCTTAGGAAATATAAAGATGAGAATTCCCGCTTTTCAAGAAAAAAGTGATCCCAAAGCATATCTCGAGTAGGAAAAGAAGATGGAGTTGGTTTTCTATTGTCACAATTATTCTGAAATAAAAAAGGTAAAACTTGCTGCAATCGAATTCACTGACTATGCTATTATGTGGTGGGATCAGTTTTGCATTAATAGGAGACAGAATGGAGAACGTCCTATTGAAACTTGGGATGAGATGAAGAGAGTGATGAGACGACGATTTGTGCCAAGTCACTACTATCGGGATCTATACTTAAAGCTTCAAGGCCTCCTTCAAGGTAACCATAGTGTTGATGAGTATTATAAGGAAATGGAGATGGCTATGATTAGAGCCAATGTAGAGGAGGACCGGGAAGTGACAATAGCCAGATTTTTGAATGGTTTAAATCGAGAGATTGCTAACACGATTGAGATACACCATTATGTGGAGTTGGAAGATTTGGTGCATATGGCAATCAAGGTAGAGAGGCAACTCAAGAAGAGTGGTACACGGCCAAGACCTGCCCCACAAACTTCTAGTGCAGCACCTTGGAGGTCGAGTTACCCAAAGAAAGAAGAAAGCTCTTCCACTTCCAAGGCCAAATCCGAGCCCAAAATTACCACTCCTAACACGGCTTCTCAAGGTAAATCAGCCCCTACTTCGACTCATTCTAGTGAGATTAAATGCTTTAAATGTCAGGGAAGAGGGCATATAGCTAGCCAATGTCCAAATAAGCGAGTTATGGTGATCCGAGATTATGGTGAGTTTGAATCTGAGGATGAGGCTGATTGTGATGATATGCCACCTTTGGAGGATGCCTCAATGGGAAATGAGGAGTTTGGAGCAGATCATGGTGAGATGCTTGGGTTAGTTGTACGATGAGCCTTAAGCTTGCAAGTTAAAGAGAAATAAGAAGAACAGCAGGAGAACATCTTTTACACTCGTTGCCACGTGAAAGACAAGGTATGTAGTGTTATTGTTGATGGTGGCAGTTGCACTAATGTTGCTAGAACTTCCATGGTTAAAAAGCTAGGGCTCACAACACTTAGGCACCCTCGTCCATTCAAGCTGCAATGGTTGAATGATAGTGGTGAAGTGAGGGTTACAAAGCAGGTTGTTGTACCGTTTCAAATCGGTAAATATGAAGATGAAGTGTTGTGCGATGTGGTACCAATGCAAGCTGGGCATCTTCTCCTAGGAAGACCGTGGCAATATGATCGGCGTGTACAACATGATGGCTTCACCAACAAATATTCATTCATGTTCAACTAGCGAACAATCACTCTAGTTCCGATGACACCAAAACAGGTTTATGAAGATTAAGTGAAATTGCAAAAATTGAGTGATCAAGAGAACTTGAGAGAATAAAAGAATGAGAGTGAAAAGAAAAGTGAGGTTGTGCATAATAAGAGTGAAAAGAGGGAGAGTCAGGCTGAATCTGTTGAGAAAAAAAAGAAAGAGAAGAGTTCAGCCAATGAGGTAAAAACAGAGAGAAAACAAAGAAAGTTTTATGCAAAAACAAGTGAGGTTAAGCGAGTAATGATTTCGAAATGGCCGGTGATTTTACTCATGTACAAGGAGGGTTTTTTAAACACTAACCAACTTGATTCTTCTTTGCCTAGTGTTGTTGTTTCTCTCTTGCAGGAGTTTGAGGATGAGTTTCTTGAGGAGGTGCCATATGGTTTACCACCCATCCAAGGGATTGAACATCAAATCGATTTCGTTCCCAGAGCATCAATTCCAAACCGTCCAGCATATAGAAGTAATCCAGAGGAGACGAAGGAACTTCAAAGATAAGTTGAAGAATTGATGGAGAAGGGATACGTGAGAGAAAGCATGAGTCCATATGCAGTACCAGTGATTCTAGTTCCTAAGAAGGATGGGACATGGAGGATGTGTGTTGATTGCAGAGCCATGTCTTTTCTAAAATTGATCTTAAAAATGGATATCATCAAATTAGGATGAAAGAAGGTGACGAATGGAAAACAACATTTAAAACTAAATATGGATTGTATGAGTGGTTAGTTATGCCATTTGGATTTACTAATGCACCTAGTACTTTCATGCGTTTAATGAATCATGTTTTGCATGCTTTCATTGGAAAATTCATTGTTGTTTATTTTGATGATATCTTGATTTATAGTAAGATTTTACATGATCATGTCTCATATTTGCAATTCGTTTTGGATGTGCTTAGAAAGGAGAAGTTATATGCTAACCTCAAAAAGTGTACTTTTTGCATTGATAAGCTTGTTTTCTTAGGTTTTGTCGTGAGTGCTAAAGGAATTGAGGTTAATGAAGAGAAGATCAAAGCCATCCAAGAGTGGCCGACCCCCTCTAGTGTGGGTAATGTTAGAAGTTTTCATGGACTTGCTAGTTTTTACAGGAGGTTCGTGAAAGATTTTAGCATCATTACTGCACTGCTTACTGAGGTTATTAAGAAGCATATTGCATTCAAATGGGGCGAAGAACAAGAGAAGGTGTTTTAGCTTATTAAATATAAGCTTTCTCACGCCCTTTAACTTGCTTTACCTAACTTTTCTAAAGCATTCGAAATCGAATATGATGCTTCTGGTGTAGGTATAAGTGCTGTTCTTATACAGGATGGAAGACCACTTGCGTACTTTAGTGAGAAGCTAAGCGGGGCTGCGCTTAACTATCCCACTTATGATAAAGAATTGTATATATTAGTTCGCACTTTGGAGACATGGCAGCACTATTTATGGCCAAAGGAGTTTGTGATTCGTATGGATCATGAGTCCTTGAAACACTTGAAGGGCCAACACAAGTTGAACAAGAGACATGCTCGATGGGTAGAGTTCATTGGGACTTTTCCCTATGTCATTTGTTACAAACAAGGTAAGGACAATGTGGTTGCAGATGCACTTTCACACATTTATGCCTTAATCTCTACTCTTGATGCTAAATTTCTTGGTTTTGAGTATATTAAGGAGCTTTATTATGATGAACATGATTTTGGTGAGGTGTATAGTACATGTGAAAAATCTGCAGAGGGAAAGTTCTACAAGCATAAGGGCTTCTTGTTTAGAGAGAATAATTTGTGTGTTTCCAATTGTTCAATGAGAGACTTGTTAGTTTGGGAATCCTATGGTGGAGGGTTAATGGGACACTTTGGAGTCGCTAAAACCCTAGCTATTTTGCAAGACCATTTCTATTGGGCACACATGAAACGAGATGTTGAAAGGGTTTGTGGTAGGTGTGTTACTTGTAGGTAAGCTAAATCTAGGGTTCAGCCAAATGGTCTTTGCATGCCTCTACCTATTCCTAGTTCACCTTGGATTGACATTTCGATGGATTTTATTTTGGGTTTACCTAGGAGTAGACGTGGGAGGGATTCAATCTTTATGGTTGTAGATTGATTTTCTAAGATGGCTCATTTTATTCCCTGCCATAAGACTGATGATGTTTCTCATGTAGCAGATTTGTTCTTTAGGGAGACTGTGAGGCTACATGGTATGCCTAGGACCATCGTTTCAGATCGTGATGCAAAGTTCTTGAGCTACTTTTGGAAAATATTATGGGGTAAACTAGGAACGAAACTTTTGTTTTCTGCTACTTGTCATCCTCAAACTGATGGACAAACTGAAATAGTCAATAAGACTTTATCCACTTTGTTGAGGGCTATCATTAATAAGAATATTAAGACTTGGGAGGATTGTTTACCACATGTTGAGTTTGCTTATATTCGTTGTGTTCATTCTGCTACTAAGTTCTCTCCGTTTGAAATTATTTATGGGTTTAATCTTTTAACTCCTTTGGATTTATCACCTTTACCTATTTCTGAGCATGTGAACTTAGATGGTAAGAAGAAGGCAGAATTTATGAAGCAACTCCATAAGAGGGCACGACTCAACATAGAGAGGAGAACCGAGCAATATATGCAGCAAGCAAACAAAGGACGTCACAAGCTGATTTTTGAGCCTGGAGATTGGGTGTGGTTACACATGAGAAAAAAAAGGTTCCCAGTACAAAGATGTTCTAAGTTGCTGCCCCGAGGAGATGGTCCATTTCAAGTGCTCGAACGGATCAATGACAATGCCTACAGGCTTGATTTACCAGGTGAGTACAATATTAGTGCTACTTTCAATGTTACTGACTTGAGTCCTTTTGTTGCAGGTGATGATGATTTAAGGGCAAATCCTTCTCAAAATGGAGGGATTGATGAGGACATCAAGGCTGTCAAGATTCGTGGTCCAGTACAAATTCCTGTTGGTCCAGTGACGGGCTCGAGCTAAAAGATTCAAAGAAGAGCTGAATAACTTAGTCCGGAGAGTTCTACAACAAGAAGAAAGTGTGTTCACTACTGAGGGTGAACAAAGATTGGTTTTGCTCATCCAAGTCGATCCAGGAGAGAACCAATCAGCCATACACGTCCATTGAGCCATTGCATGGCCAACTTGCATGTCTAATCCATCATACAAGTGTAAGGAGGGTTATAATCCGATGTAGATGTGTTTTCTTTGTAATTTTATCTTTAATTTTACATTTTAATTTCTGAGTATTTCTAGGGTTATTTTAGGCGTGTATTTTCTTCATTAAGGGTAGATTAGTAATTTTACAATCAAAACCCTAGAAAGTGTAATTCGGCTATATATGTGCCGCCTACAACATTATGTTTTCAGATTTTCGAAATTAATAAAATGGTGAGAATTTTCTTCTCGAGTTCTTGAAGGGACTTTTCTGAACTTATCAAGGGATTTCTTGTGGCGTTCAAACTGACTTATCAAACGGATCCTCCATCCCCGTTTGTGGCGTCTTCACCATACCAAGGTTCTTGCTTTGCTAAGCAACGGGTCGCAGTTTCCATCAAACTTGAAAGGTCTTGGGGTTGCGTTTCTAGATTTGGTAATGGGTTTCGTCACTTTGTTGGCGTGGTTCGTATCATATACTTTGTATCAATTTCTATTTTCTAAATTAAAATTTATTTAGCTAATAGTAATATATTTACTGAGCAGATATATGGGGATGATATTTATTATTAAATGTAGTACTTGGAAAATAAAGTTATTTTAGATAAACTATTTTAACATTAGGCTTAGGGTTTTAAATTGAACTATTTCATTAAACTTCATGAAATAATAGAAGTTTTTAAAACTAGTTAATTAGGATTTTCGCTAAACTTAAAATGAAGAATTTCTTGGAAATTTTAAATTAGTAGATAACTTGATTGTCAAGTTTGTCTATTCTTGTAATTTACTTACTTTTGAGGACTAACCTTAAATTTCAAATATTTTTTTGAAATTTTAGAAACTACTGTTTATCACTATTTTCACTTAAAATTACTAAAAGTCACAACCTTAGATTTTCGGTTATGATAGATTTGGTATCAAAGCTTCAAGCTTTAGATCCGTCTGGGATCTTGCCTATGGTATTTTGGTGTTTAAAAAGGCTTTTGGAAAGTAATTGGAAAATATCTCATACATCAATTAGGAATTGACTAAATATGTTGTCCTTATTCTGATTCATCCTTAATACTTCGTTTACTTCCCTAAAGTGGCAGTTTGGAATCCTTGAGATAGTTATAATCCTGAAATTGTAGTCTCAGAAGTGTTAGAGATGACACGTGACTAGTAAATTCTACTCCTGTCAAAATTCCTAAATTCAAATAAAATAATAATTCTTGTACTCTTATGTCCATTATGGCGATAAGCTATACAAACTTCGTAAGTTCTAAGATAACAATTTTGTGTTTTGTATCTTGGTTGATAGGACTTGATATTGTTTGTGCTTGTGGGATTGTAATTTCAATTTCTTAGAAATTGTTTGTATTTGTCTAACCAGTTTGAGTATCTGGTAGTATATTTTTGTGATTTTCTATCATGCATTAGTTGGACTTGTTAGTGAACATGACATGCTAGTTTTCATTCATGGACTAATTTAAAAATATGAACTTGGTTTGAAAAAAATTATTCATCTCCATTCTTACCAAGTTTAATTTTTGTAAGGAAATTCTTGAATTAGTGAAATCTAGTTAGATTAATAACTTGGTATGATATATTGTATTTGCTTAAATGTGGTATTGCACTTGTTTTGCCAAGTTTATTTTGTGGCCCTTAAATAAGAAATTTTGAGATTTTTGAGAATCTAGTTAGACTTGAAAACCTGGTTAATTGATTTTGAAACTTTTGGAAATTTCAAATTGACAACTTTAGTTTTGAATAAAGTAGATATTTACAGTTGACCAATGTATCAAAAGAACCATATATGTTTTAATTTTGAATAATTGTTGGATGTATGTAATTCATATTTTTCAAGGAACGTATGATTTAAAATAAATTAATAATATTACCTGAATTTGAGATTTGTGAAATTACCAGGATTATAAGATTTAAATAATTGCTTTACTTAAAACTAGTTCTCGTACTAGTGAGGTCTCATTGCACATTTAGAGATGTTAAAAACAAAGTTCCTAAATATTTTTCCTAAATTTGGAAGATAGTAGATATAATTGTTAAAAATTTTCGAGCTTCTACTTCTCACATGATTTTGAATTTAAAGAAGGTTTTGGAAAAAAAAAATTGAATTATAAGGTAACTTGGAAATTGAACATAAAATGTTTATGGAAAAATATATGTGGAAACTTTTGACAACAAAGTTGACTTATTGAAAAATCTTTAGTGTGATCTAATATGGTATTCATATAAATTCTTAAAAGCTTGTGCACATATTTCTAAAGTCAAATATATAATATCTTGTTGTAAGAATGTTACTAAATAAAATTGGTGTTGCTAACATGTATGGAACTTTGTATAAATGGAGAAATTTTATATTTTAAAAACTTAGTTTAGAAGTTTAATAAAATCTTGTCATTATGACATTATATGCCTTGTTGTTTGGATACGTTTATTCTTCTGAACTTCTCCATTATATATATGACTTACCTTATTGAGGTATGTACATGATTTTGGCATTTATTGGATTGTTAAATCCTTATTAGTTAATAGATGTTTGTTAATTAGTTAGGTTAAGTTAAGTTAACTTTACCTTGTTGGTCTCAATGGGAAAATTGAGTATTTATGTGGTTGATTTGATTTGATATCCTAAGTTTTGGAAATTCTTAATATTGGAGACTTAGGATGACATTTCATTCAAGTTTTTGGATAAAAATATTTTAGTTTTGTGTACCCAAGCCTTGGAGAGAATTAAATGGTGTAAACTGGCATATTATATTTTTCTTTAAAATTCTATTTGAACTTTTTAATCCATAGAGTTTCTACATATTACAAATTGATTGGCTATTTAAAAAGGTTATTCTTTATGAACTTGTTTTGCAAGTTGAGTGAGGTTCCAAAAAAAAAAAAAATTACACCTGACACACTATTATTTTCTAAAACACTTTGTAAGTTCCTCTTATTGTTAAAATATCTTTCAAAATTGGTTTTTTATTTTAATAAAATTCTCAAAGTGTAGTATTTTAAAGTTATATAACCTAAAGAAGGCCTCACTAATGCCTTATCTAATTTTTTTTAAAAGAACTATGGAAAATTATTTGCATAACGTGGTTTGCCAACAAAAAGAAAATATGCTCTTGAATCTCTTAGAGAGACATATTTGAAAACTACAGAGAAGTTTTGAAAATTTTAAGAAAATTTCTGTTATGTTTAACTATGATATAAAAGAAATTGACATATTTTAAGTGTTTGATAGTTTAATTAGTAAACTATATATAAAAAATATATATATTCTTCTTATTGTACTTACTTAGCTTAGTAAGTGGAATTAGTGTGTTAGACACGAAATTGATTGATTGATAATGATAAGAATTAATCTTCTCAATATATTCCCTCTTTATGTTAATGGACGAATATTACTAGTAGTACTTTGCTTGTGTTGACTCCTAGGAATTTTTGGAGACTTTGATTAAAATCTATTGTGGATTAGAGTCATCATTGAATTCGTTAGTATTGAGTTTAGTTTGTGACTCATTACTTGATTTGAGATAGATCCAAGCATCATTATGGTGGTATAATTGATGGCAAAAGGATCAGTTCACTCATGAGTCTATTGAGAGTTATTGATCTCTTGCTATTATATTTTAAAAAGGAATACTTGAAGTTCAAGTTTGATTTACCTATGGCTAAGGTAAGACTTTATTGTGAATTGGTGTAGTATTCTTCTATGCCTCTAATTTTGTGTTGCATGTTTTCAATGATATTTTTTTAAAAAAATTGTTTATGATTTTTAAAATGAAATAAGGATAGATGGGAGACAGGTGTCACTGCAGAGATAGTCTATTCTATTGAAACCTTATTTCTGGAGTATCGTAGTTTGTTTAACAGTTTTATTTATATATTGAGTATTGAGTCATTTCTATAAGACTTTCTCTTGTACCAAAGAATCGGAAAGTCTTTGGAGGTAAGTAAGGACCTGGATTATTGTTATCATCCTATGTTAGGCAAAGAGACTTAAAAAGTCTATGGATTTAATTGTAGTATGAGTTATTATTATATAATATTACCTTGGATAAAGACTTAGAGAACTTTGGACTATATTTGTTATGTGGATACTTGCATTTTATATACATGGACTGTAGTGGTCCTATGGACTTTTATTGTGCTAAGTACTTCTGTGTTGAAAATTTCCACTCATGGTGATTTTAGTCTTATTTTTAACTAAAAATGTCTTGTGTATATGATTGTTACTTGCTTGTATGGGGAATGATAAATGACTTATGTCATTGTACTCTTATTGTCATTTCTGATCTCTAAAACTCCTCTATCTTGGGTAGTGTAATACAAGTATATTTGTTTTCAATTTGAAATCTTATTGAGTGCAATCTTGTGTTAATGAGGATACTGTTTGAGTGTTTGGACTTGATAATTGTTTATGTCCAAGTTTAGTATTAAACTAATAAAATTGTGACAGTGTGTTATTAATCTGGTATTATCTAGAAACGGTATTATACGTACCTAACATTTGATCTGCTACTCTAGTTGGGTGCCTAACAATCAGTGCTCAGGTTATAGGAGTCTTGTACTTTCAACTACTAGTCTTTGTTATTGTTACTACCTCTATGACTAATTACTGACTCGAGAACATTATCTCCAATCTCATGAATTGGATCCTAGTATCTACTCGTAAACGACATTATGATTTCATATATTTGTTTGTGTACGTTCCTATCTCATACTCTTGTATTGTATCGATGCGTCAATGTTATTCAATGGCAGATGAGAAATATTTATTTCACACTTCTCGATTTACCCAATGTTTGGCTCGGTACTAATTAATTTTGTGATCAATTATTCACCCTCATTCCAATGGCTATTCTAAGCCATACTACTCACACATCTTGGTTTATATTTGAATTTCGGAAAGAAATTCTTTTAAGGAGGGAATGATGTAAAAATCCAAATTTGTTAAGGATATTCTAGTCTTTTTTTTTTCCAAAAAAAAAATTAAAATAAATATATAATCTTTTAATTAAGTGGTGGGACTCATTTTTGATTTTCAAATATACCTTTTCCCCTTAATTTTCTCTCATACCCGATAACTCTCTCTCTCTCTCTCTTTTTCTTTTTCCTTTTATTTTTCTCCTTCTTCCTTCTTCTTCTTCTTCTTCTTCTTCTTTTTCTTCGTAAACTTAGCAAAACCAGCCACCACATAGATAGCAAGTCGAAGCTTCTCCTCTCACCGACCAGCGTCGACCCTTTTCGGCAAATTAGTTTTGGTAAGCCGATTTCTAAGTTTATTTAGGTGTTTTACAAATTAATTTTTGGCATAAATACAATTATTTTTGTGAAATTGTTCTTATGGCTGTAAAAATTATATGAGGTAGAAAAGGAGATTGAATCATAAATAAATATGATGGTATTGTGTTAAAATAATATCTGATTAGAGAGAAATCTTAAATTGAAAAACATGATATTTTTCTATTTTGGGACAAAAGTGATATTTTTACAAAACTAAATAGTGTAGGATTGAAGTCTGTTACTATTCAAAGTAGGCCTTGGGATGAACTTAGAAAATGGCCATTTTCTAAAATATTTATGCGAAAATGACATTTGTTCAAATAATCAGCAAAGTTGATATTTTTTTCAAATATTTTCAAAAGTGACACTAAATAATTATGTAATAATGATATTTTCTGAAATATTTCAGAAAAGTGATATTTATTTAAATAAACAACAAAGATATATTTTTCTAAATACTTTGAAAACAATAGACATTTTTCAAATTAATTCCGAAAAGAAATATTTTTGTAATTCTCAGATTTAAAGCCTGTTTAACACTCGGAATCTCGAAATTGATTTTGATTTCAAATTTTGATTTAATGAGGTCACGAAATGAATTTGGATTTTAATATTGCTATATTTCAAAATGGCACAAATTCAGAGACTCGTGAATAGTCTCATTTTGCATGTCATGGGCCCAGGTTCAGTCCGAGCCCGAATCGGTAAAATTATATATCTAACCTAGCATTTTAAGATGCTCTGAATTCAGTGGTGAAGTCCCTTTCATAATCTGAAGCTTCGATTAAAAATTGAGTTTTCAAACTTATCGATCAAAGATTTGAAAATGATGTTTGATCTTCCAAATGACACTCAAATGACATCAAACTTTCTCTATAGCTCTGTAGCACTATTTGGACACTCAATTGAGGTAGGGATTCAATTACTTAGTTTTATACATGATTTAATTTAAAATCGTGAATTAAATAATATTTTAATGAACTGCTAGAAAATCTTAGATTATTCTAGAATTAGATTGTGTGACTTCCATACATGTTTATAAAATCGTGATCTTGGGTGATTTAGCGAATTTCTTATCCAAGGTACAGTAAGTTCTAGAGTTTTAAAGTATTGTTTGGTTATGTTCTGCATGGTTGTTATATATATCTTTTTACATATTGTACATACCATAGGATCATACAGGAAATGCATCTTAGGCATCGTGGTGTTATAATAAGCGGACTAGTACATCTGTCTTCGGTGAGAGCTCGTAAACCTGTGCGAGGTTTTTCTGATTATTCCTATTCTGTAAGTGTAGGCATTCAGTTGCTCATCCAGTTTAGTAGAATAGACACATAGGTGTCTCTATAGTTTTCTAGGATAGTTATCAGGCAGAGAGTACTTAGTACACGTAGTACGAGTTATTCTTGTTTATGATTAGAGAGCGTGAGTTCATAGGATGAGTTGATTTATGATATATACAAATGTATATTTCTGGTTTTGGTTTTAAATATGTGCTACTCTGGGTATTAATTATTTTATACCAAGTTTATAAAAGGATTTTGGAAAAAGTATTAACCATGCAGGTTTGGTAAAATTGTAACAAGAAAAAGGTAATTAAATTTCTACTGAGCATTCACATGCTCACCCCCCTACTTCCTCCCATTTTTAGGTGTCTATTTATTTTGTGGTAATTATTCTCGTTGTCTGGCAAGTATGCTTGGCATATGCTTGCAGTTCCAATCTTCTTCATTGGTTGGTTTGTACTCTGTATCAATTTCTATTTTATAAGTTAAAACTTATTTAGCCAATAGTAATATATTTACTGAGCAGATATATGAGGATGATTTTTATTATTAAATTCAGTACTTGGAAAATAAAGTGATTTTAGGTAAACTATTTGAACATTGGGCCTAAGGTTTTAAATTGAACTATTTCATTAAACTTCACGAAATAACACAATTTTTTAAAACTAATTAATTAGGATTTTTGCTAAACTTAAAGTGAAGAATTTCTTGAAAATTTTAAATTAGTAGATAACATGAGTGTCAAATTTGTCTAATCTTATAATTTATTTACTTTTGACGACTAATTTTAAATTTTAAGTATTTAAATTTTTTTGAAATTTTAGAAATTACTGTTTATTATTATTTTCACTTAAAATTACTAAAAATCACAGTTTTAAATTTTCGATTGTGAGAATTGGGGCGCGGACTTGAGTGGTCGAGGGACATTTACGTACATCAGAATGGACAATACACGGGTTGTTGAGGAAGAAAAAAAATCGTGGAATATGTGTGGTTGGAATAGTATTAATCTTTGTATAGGAATTCTCTTACTAGTACCTGTGGTCCATCCACTTTATTTTTATACCAAAGTCACTTAAATC
>JXTB01000835.1:12718-25594 GCA_002914805.1 Parasponia andersonii | reverse complement strand
ATAGCAAATGACCAGATTTGGTCAAAAAAATCAATACTTAAAGGCTAAGAATGGCATAACTTAAATTCTAAGAGGTATTTTAGGTATTTTGCTCATTACCTTCCATGTGTCAAGCTCTAAAACATCCTTAGCATAATCATCATATTGCTGGTCAATCCTATACACCCAAGTGTAGACCAAACTGGTGAAATCTAGCTTAGAAAGTGAAATCTAGTCATACTTTGACTTATGATCCTATATGGCCAATCTTATTCTAATTTGGTGGAACCTAGCCCCATAACCAATCATTAAGCATACAAATAAGTCAATTACACTCCAATTAACAATGCAAACATAGTATTACTTTCATAATTATATTCTTTGTTCTTTTAGCACACCGAGCTCTCTCTCTCTCTCTGAGGGTACTGAACCATTACACTGCATTGGGACACTTCGACAGTCATTAGTGTAATAACATGTATGTAAATGTACATAACATAATGAATGAGTATGTTGCTACAAAACTAGTATTAATGACTTCTAGATGCCTAATATGCAATTAGAACTATTTATTATTGGCTTAATATGCATGTGAGAATCTTGGGCACCACATTAGAATCCTGGCACTGTCTGTAGGCATATCAGCAAAAACTTACGTAAGAGTCTAGGTCTCTCACTTAGTGCTGTAGCAACTCACCAGTGATCTAAAAATATCGCAATGCTATTATGGTACTCAAGTGCATGATCCTATGATATGTACAACGTGTAATAGTATATAATAACTATGCATCCAATCATCAAATCATGCTTTAAAATTCAACTTGGTATTATTTTGGGATTTACTATACATGGCCAGCACACCGCTGTTTTACCCCATAGTTATAATATAAAAATATTTATAAAATCCACATAGTCCAGTCTTAGCCTAATCCAATAATTTTCAGCAATTTCATAAACTATTATAAAATCATGATATCTCATAAATAAGTTTTAATGCAATTAAAATCCAAAGTTGATATAAAATTCAGGTAATCGAACTCCTACCTCGATATGGTAGTAATACCAGGCCAATAACACTTGAACAATCTCCCCCTTGGTCACTCAGGTGCTTAAATGGCAATTTCCAATTCCTGATAAGTTCACTTGAGAAAGTGACTTTTCAATCGAAGCTTCAAACAAAGAAACAGAGATCGTCATTGAATTCAAAGCACCTAAAAATGCTAAATTAGACATATATTTTGTCAAAAACGGGTCCCGGTGCGGGACCATACCATGGCACACAAAACGGTGCAATTCCGTGCCACGAAATTCCAATTTTCGTTCCTCAACGAAACATAGTGGTATTTTATATCAAAATTCAAGTCTCGATCTCATTGAGTCCAAATTAGAAGTTAAAACTCAGTTTCGAGGTCCCTAGCATTAATTAAGCCCAAAAATCCGAGAATTATATAAATACCATCTTTTGAAAATAATTAGAAAAATGTCCTCTTTTTCAAATTCCTATTTACCACACTTATTGTTACCCTTTTACTTTTATCAACTGTAATTATTCATAATTTTAACCCTCTTTCATCTCATATATTTACCTCAGGTAAATAAATCATGTAAGTAAATTAATTATGTAAATATCACTTTTTACATAGTTGGTAAAAATAGTAAAAACAGTAAAAACTTACCAAAGATGAATTTTGATGAGCAACCACTTGGGGCTAGTCGGTGACTATGAGACTCGACTCCACTTGCCAGAGGTGTTGAAAACAGAGGTCGGACGGTGCTCCAGTGGCCGGAAAACCTCACCAGAGGCAGAATCTTTGCGGGGGCTGCTGTGGCTTCGTCCGACGTCGAAACGAGGCGAGACTGATGGCGTTGGCTTCATCTTCAAAAGCTCTTCAATGCAGGCTACACATAGGCCCAAGCGGGTGATGGTGGCAGTGCGGTGGAGCTCAGACAAAAACTGCTCATTTCTCTCGTTTTCTCCGTTCCAAACCTCTCTCTGAGAATTTGACAGATTTTAGGGGTTTATAAGCAAAAACCGAGCACTGTAGAAAATTAATAAAATATTCAGATATTTTCAATATTTTATTCTAAAATTACTTATTTACAGGTTTGCCATTAGTGCAAAAAGTCTAGTTTGACCCTTAAAAGTTTCAAATTTTACATCTTTCCCCCTCTTAAAAGAATTTCGTTCTGAAATTCGAATACAAAATTCAAAGTACAACCTCAAGCTGAAAGTTAAATAAATAAGGATATTTTTCGTATATTTCTATCTCAAGCTCCCAAGTAGCTTCTTCTTCCTTGTGATGTTGCTAGAGAACATTGACAAGCAGTATCTCTTTGTTTCGAAGCACTTTGAACTCTCTTCCTAGTATTCGAATGGGTTGTTCCTCATATGTTATATCTTCTTGTAATGGCACTTCTACATACTGGATGATATGCAATAGGTCAGGCACATACTTTCTGAGTATCGAAACATTGCACTCGGCCCAATTGCTGAGGTAAATCCAAGCAATACGCTACTAGCCCAATTCTAGCAGTAATCTCAAATGGTCCAATGTCCCTTGGAGCTAATTTGCCTTTTAGTCCAAATTTAGTGATCCCACACCTTGGCATAACTTTCAATAATACGTGATCACTAACTTCGAACTCTACTTCGCTTCTCCTTAGATCCGAATAGCTTTTCTAATGACTCTTTATAACCTCGAGTCTTTCTTGAATCTTAGAAATTTTCTAAGTAGTCTCTTGTATCAATTCTAGCCCAAGAGTAACATGCTTCTCTGTATCAGCCTAACACAAGGGTGATCTATATGGTCTCCCATATAATATCTTATATAGTGCCATACGAAGATTGGCTTAGTAGCTGTTGTTGTAAGCAAACTCCGCTAATAATAGGTGATCATCCTAACTTCTATAAAAATCCAGTATACAAAAGCGGAGCATGTCCTCTAGAATCTGAATAGTCCTTTCAGATTAGCCTTCTATTTGAGAATGATGAGCTATATTGATATTCAGTTATGATGAGCTATATTGATATTCAGTTTTGTTCCCAAAGTTCTATGCAAAGCTTTCCAGAACTTAGATGTAAATCTTGGGTTCTTATTAGAAACTATGCTTAATGGCATTCCCTGCAATCTAATAATATTGTCAATGTAGAGACGACTAAGCTTGTTGAGCAAAAAATCAGACTTGATCGGTATGAAATGAGCAACTTTCGTCATCCGATTGACAATCACCCAAATTGCGTCGTTCTTTCTTTGAGTTGTTGTTAAACCCGTCACAAAGTCCATTATGATCTTATCCTATTTTCACTCTGGTATGGGCAAAGGCTGTAGCAGTCTTGCTGATTTATGGTGTTTTGACGAACAACCACTTGGAGCTAGTCGGCAACGACGAAACTCGACTCCACTTGCCAGAGGTATCGAAAAAGAAGGTCGGACGATGCTCTGATGGCCAGAAAACCTCGTTGGAGGCGGAATTTTTGCGGGGTCGCTGCGGCTTCGTCTGACATTGAAACGAGGCGAGACTAGTGGCGTTGGCTTCGTCTTCGAAAGTTCTTCAACGCAGGCTGGCAGGTGAGCCCAGGCAGGTGATAGTGATAGTGCGGCAAAACTCGGACAGAAACTGCTCCTTTTTCGTGTTTTCTGCCTTTTAAGCCTCTCTCTTTGAGAATCAAAAAGTCCATTTTGACCCTTAAAAGTTTCAAATTTTACACTTTTATCACCACTATCGGTGTACTTTGTTTTTTATTTATTTATTTTTTTACGATGAATTGGTCGTCCCCATTATAGATTGAAGAATCCTTTAATTATATAAGTTTTGGGATTTTAGAGTTTCCTATCTGTGATAAGAAAACTAATTAATTGGAATTTAAATAATTATCGCAGTAATTATCTAATTTTGTGAAGATTCTCATGTGATGATTCCAGTATTTCTAGGCTCTGTCGGAAATTAGGAAGGAAAAACACCGGGTGCGAGGAAGAACTTTTCTCCCATGTAGGAAGAATTTGTTGTAGGGTGTTTTTGTCGACGAGGAGGTCTTATTGATAATGAGCGGCTTGCTCTAATTATTTTGCCTCAAAGTACGGATAGTGGTGAAATAGATTTATCGAGCTGGTAAAAATTGTGCACAACAAGATCATATAAAATATCTTACTTTACTAACATATTGGGAGATTTAATTTGAGTGATCCCTTTTTCTTTCAGAAAACAGTTCACAATCTTTTTTTCTTTACAAATTTTCATAAAATCACAGGCGAATTCAAAACCTTTTTTTTAGTTTAATAGCTTTTGTCTTTTACTATTTATTTTGTTCTCTTTGCCTGAAATGTATCCTTTAAATTCGAAGTCTTTTGATTTCTTTCAAAAGTGGCCCTTGCACGGTCAAACAAGCCAAAGGGGACGCAATGAATTTTATTAAAAGGTGGAAAGACACAAACAGGAAGAGGAAGGCTAAAACAGAGAACCTACAAGTGCAAATTAAGGACATACAAACTTGGGAAAATAAATTTTTACAAACATGATTTGTTAATTAAATTGCCAGTTGATCTTATTTTCCATACAGATAAAATTTCATTTAAAGGGAAAAAGATTAAGACGTCATTTTTGAGGTACATTTTAATATTTTATTTCTTTCTAAAAAGAAAGGAAGAAAATTTATTTGAAAAAAAATGGTACGAGGCATTCTCAAATTAAGAGTTATAGTTCAACAAATTTTTCACTAATAATAAATCAACTTTACAATTTTAAAAGAAAAAAAAAACAATAAATGTATGTATACCGCAACGCCGAGTTTTATGCCCAAGATGTGAGGGGAAAAAAAAAAAGGAAATAGGAGGCATTTTATATGTTTTTGTTTTTAATCAGCAGATTTTAAAATTAAAAATTATTGTATAACTGTTATTTTAAGTAGATTAAAGAGTGTTTTTTTAAGTTGATTTCGTTGTTATAATACAAATTGCAGACATGTTTAGGATTGACCATAGATGATGTTTTTAGCTTTTAAAAGTATTTGGCAAGTTATTATTTTTGATCAGCAATTCTAAAAGTTACTGTGTAATCTTCAATTTAACTAGAATTTGAGAAGTAGAGTAATGATTATTTTTCAAAATTGATTCTATTTTTATAGTACAAATTATTTAAAATATCACGTTATAGTATACATAATCTATAATTTATTAAATACTTAGATGCTACTTTTAAACAATACAACAGTATTGCAGATTAAATTTATCAAATGTTTATATTTTTTTTTCTCTGCACATAATATAGTTATAACACAGTTGCAATACAATACAATACAACCAGTTTGGTCCTATCTAATATAATATTTTAGAACACACAATTTATAGTTTACTAAAGTATTAGACGTTGCTTTTAAACAGCACTGTAGTTTTATATATTAAATTTAGCAAATGCTTAAATTTCTTTTTACAACTGGTTTTTACTTACTGCACAATTAGAGCAAGGCTATAACAGTACCAAACTGGCACATAGCTATACAGTCCAAGTGACTCTTTCAGAAACTCTTCACGCAGCTTTTGGATATGCGCTAAATTAATATTGGAACATATAAAATTAATAATAACAGAGATCACTAAATAAGCGGAGGCCGATATAAGACGGCACGACAAAACCATTGACTTTTCATCTTAGATTTGATGAAACGTACACGAAAAGAAGTTGATTTCTCTATGTTTGTATATTTTAATACATATATTGATATATTTTCCATTGTGCATATTCCAAGCTTTATGCTTATCGTACGGTAATTTCTTAATTTCTTTAATAGCTAAATGCACAAAAATGGTCATACCAGGCATTGGGTGTGCAATATTGTTTCTCAAAGTTTCTATCCGCAGTAAGAAAAATCAATAATGGACAGCAGAAAATTTGTCCACTCGATCGGTCACGTCCAATTGGAAACATTTTAAAACTTTTTCACACTTTAGCTAACACATTTAGTCAATTATACTCAATATTTTCAACTTTTGAATTGGTATAATTTAAACCAAATATTTAAAACCTTAGGGTATAAGAAATCTAGTTACCATGAATGTGGAGGTAGCTTAAATTATCATCAAATTAATTAAGAACAATACGTAATACTTATTTATTAAGTAATTTGAGGAATCACAGTGAGATATGATAAACTAACCAAAGTATACAATTCTATAGAAGGGTCAGATCATGATGGTATCATAGCCATTTCCAACCAGAATTACGTGACAGGCATACTAGAGAGAAATAATTATTAAGAGATCAGCTTTGTGGAAGCAACAACACACAACTAAAACACACAACTAAAATACAATTTGAGAAAATTTGGGTAAAATAAAAAAGATAAAGCACACAAAAGATTTATCGTGGTTCATCTAATTTAAGCTATGTCCACGGATAAGGCTGTGAAAAAATTTACTATAAAAAGAAGATTACAACTCACTTCTCTCTAAATACAAAGAGAGAATAAATGAACTTCTCTCTCTTAAAATAGGAGAAAATACTCTCTCTAAACAAATTAAGAGAAAACTAAAGTTGGACACTAAGAGGAATTCCTAAGTTGAACTCTCTCTTAAGGGGATAAGAAAATATTTTGAATGGGATGATGAATAAGGGTATAGAGAGAGGTATTTATAACAGAAGCTCCTCTCTCCCTTCCCTTTATTCAACAATTGTAGGTACCGGTCGGTACATACTCCACCATTAAGCCACAATTGTGGACTTTAGCCATACATGCATTAAATGCATTCAGACCTACTCCACCGAATTCTCTTGCCCCATTTTTTTTTTGACTTAAAACATAAGCCATCATAATTGACAAAAGTGGCATTACTTATTACATTCTCTCACTTGAAGACTTGATTTAAATCATGTCTTCACACTTGATAAATCTCTCTTTTCTTCGCTTGTCAATTCTTCATGCTATTTATGTTTCTGTTAGGCCATATGAGACTCTATATCATTAGAACTTGTCAGTGTTGATTGGTTTAGTTAAAGCATCTGTTAAATTCTCCTTGGTGTATATCTTCAATATGTCTACACTTCTATCTTTTACTACTTCTCGAATAAAATGATATTGAATGCTTATATGCTTTGTTCTAGAATGAAAGATTGGATTCCTTGCAATGTGCAAGGTACTTTGACTATCACAGAATAGAGAAATCTTCTCTTGTTTGTGTCTGAGCTCCTCCAATAACCTTTGAACCCAAATAGCCTCTTTGCAAGCTTGTGTAGCCGCCATGTATTCTGCTTCTATTGTAGATAAAGCTACAACAATTTGCAGTTTCGAAACCCAGCTTATAGCTCCTTCTGCAAGAGTAAACACATAGCCTGTAGTAGATTTTCGCTTATCAAGATCACATGCAAAATCTGAATCTATATATCCTCTGACAGTAAATTCTGATCCTCCATAACATAAAATAGCCTCTGAGGTTCCTTTGATGTACCTCAGAATCCTCTTTCCAGTATTCTAATGCTCTCCACCAGGATTCACCATATACCGACTAATTGCTTCCACTGCTTGTGCAATGTCTGGACTTGTATATGTCATAGCGAACATTAGGCTTTCCACCACTGATGCATACAGTACTCGAGATATCTCTATCCTCTCTGCTTCATTGTTAGGACACATCTCGGAAGATAATTTGAAGTTAATAGGAAGTGGGGTAGAAATTGGCTTACAATCTTATATATTAAAGCGTCGCAAGATTTTCTTCAAATAATTCTTCTGAGAGAGCCAAATCTTTTTATTACTTCTGTCTTGGTGAATTTGTATCCCTAGAATCTTGTTTGCTGGTCCTAAGTCCTTCATATCAAATTCCCTAGCCAACTGTGCCTTCAATTCTTGTACTCTACCTTTGTTGGGGCCTGCTACCAACATGTTGTCCATGTACAACAATAAGATAATAAAATTACTATCTTCATCAAACCTCTTGAAATATGTGCAGTGGTCTGAACTGAGTCTGTTGTACCTAAGGCTTATGATAAAGGAATCAAATCTCTTATACCAATAACTCGGCACTTGTTTGAGACCGTATAGAGATTTGTTCAACCTGCAAACCAAGTTTTCCTTGCCTGTTTCAGCAAAACCTGGTTTGAGCATATAAATTTCTTCTTCAAGTTCTCTATGAAGAAAAGCAGTTTTCACATCTAACTACTCTAGATGTAGGTCAAACATAGCACACATCGCCAGGACTACTCTAACTATCGTTAGTCGAACCATAGGTGAAAATATCTCGTTAAAATCAATACCTTCTTTTTGAGCATATTCCTTTACCATCAATCTCGCACGATATCGCTTTACTTGATCATTGCTATCATGCTTAATCTTGTAGACCCATTTGTTTCCAATGGCCTTCTTTCCTTGTGGAAGGGAAACAAGATCCCATGTCTTATTCTTGTGAAGGGCTTCAATCTCTTCTTGCATTGCTGCCATCCACAGGGATACGTCCGTACTTTTGGTAGCCTCATGGAAAGTTGTTGTCTCTCCATCCTCTGTTATAAGGCAGTATGCAATGTTGCTCTCAGTGATATAATCTGAGTGCCAGGCCGGTGGTCTTCTCTCACGAGTTGAACGACGGATTTTAAAAGTCTCTTTTTCGACTGGTTCTTCTACTTCGTACTCTGGTGCAGCTTTAGAAGAATCTGAATCTTCATCATTCTTTTCTATCTGAACTATAGTAGTTTCTGGTCTGCTATCATCTCCCTTCTCTTGCAGTTTATTCTCTACAAATATCACATCTCTACTGATGACAACCTTATGGGCAGTGTGATCCCATATGCGATACCCCTTGACTCCATCAGCATATCCCAAGAATACACATTTTCTGGATTTTGAATCCAATTTTGTGATTTCTTGAGCATTGTACGTCACGTACACAGGACTTCCAAATATGTGCAAGCGAGAATAATTAGCTAGCTTACTAGTCCACATCTTCATCGGTATCTTTAGATCAATCATTATTGATGGAGATCGATTGATCACGTAACATGCAGTTTTGACTGTTTCTGCCTAGAATGTCTTGGGTAGACCTGCAGCTCTCAACATTGCTCTTGTTCTTTCCAACAAGTTTCTGTTCACCCGTTTTGCCACTCCATTTTGCTGAGGAGTGTATGCAACTGTAAACTGCCTTTTGATACCTTCTTGTTGACAGAAGTTATCAAATTCATCGCTTGTATACTCTCCTCCATTATCTGTCCTCAAACACTTGATCTTCTCTCCAGATTCAGACTCTATCTGCACTTTAAATATTTTAAAGACTGAAAATACATCTGCTTTCCTCTTGATAGGATATACCCAACATCTCCTGGAGTAATCATCAATAAAAGATATAAAGTATCTAGCTCCTCCTAGGGACATCATTGGTGCTTGCCAAACGTCAGAGTGAATCAAATCTAGAACTTTCTTACTTCTAAAGTTGGATGTGCTAAACTTTAATCTATGTTGCTTGCTTGTGACACAATGCTCACAAAATGGTAAAGATACCTTTGTGAGACCAGGAAGCAACCTCTGTTCAGAGAGAATCTTCAAGCCTCGTTCTGACATATGGCCAAGTTTATGATGCCACATCATTGTTGATTCTTCTCTGGAATTTGTTGAAGTAACTGATGCATTTGCTTCCATCAGTGTATCTCCTTTAAGCATGTACAGATTTACTGCGATCTTTTCCGTCTTCATTAATACAGGCGCGCTTATGATCTTCATGATCTCATTCTCGACATGAGTTTTACAACCAAGGTTATCTAATTGTTTCAAAGATAATAGAATTTTCTTCAGGCCCTTCACATGTTGCACCTCTTGAATAGTACGAACAGTATCATCATACATCTTCATCTTGATAGTGCCAATCCTAGTGATCTCTAAGGCATGATCGTTATCCATGAACACAGATCCTCCAGAGACAGGTTCATATATATGAAACCACTCTCTGTGAGAAGTCATGTGCCATGTTGCTCCCAAATCCACTAACCAAATATCACTGAGTTGCTGTCTATCCTTGGAAATGGTTGCTGCTTCGCTGTAGAGGATTTCTCCATCATCTGAAGTATTTGCCACGTTATCGTGAGCATTTGATGACTCGAGGTTCTTTCCTCTAGAATCTCTATTCTTCTTGAGTTGTCAACACTCCCTTTTAATGTACCTTTTCTTGCCACAGTGATAGCACTTGACATTCTTCTTACTTCTTGTCTTTGATCTACCATGACTCTGACTCCTACTGGGGCCACATTCTGTTGATCTCCCTCTCATTGTCAAAGTCTTTGCTTGCTGTGAACTTATCGATATGTCTTCCTTATTCTTATACCGATTTTCTTCTTCAAGAACAGCAGCTGTAAGATCATTGAAAACTAGAGTTGTGGCATTGCTAGTGACATTTATGATGAGCTGATCATACGAATCAGGTAGACTCTGAAATAAGATTTCTGCACGTTCATTATCCTCTATTTTATACTCCATTGCTGTGAGCTGCGAAAATAGAGTGTTGAGAGTGTTGATGTGGTCAGTCACCATTGTAGATTCCGCCATTCGAAGGGTGTAAAGCCTTCTCTTCAAGAATATTTTGTTGTGCAATGACTTGGTCTGATACAGCTTTGTCAGCGTATCTCATATCTCCTTGGCTGCCTTCTTTTCTTCAATACTTGACAGGACACCATCTACTAGTGCCAGATGTAAGTTAGCGACAGCATTGCCATCTATTTTATCCCACCTTTTGTCATCAGTAATCTCAGTAGACCTTTCCCCAATTGCTGCTAGGCAATTATCTTTCCTCAAGATTGCCTTTATCTTTATTTTCCATAGAGAGAAATTGCTCCCATTGAACTTCTCAATATCGAATTTTACCGCCATTTTTGTTCACCACGATTTATTCAGTCACCACCATTTCACTGTATGTGAACAGTACTATATACGTGAATAGTGCCGTATACGTGAACAATACTCCGACCAATGGCTTTGATACCACTGTTAAGAGATCAGCTTTGCGAAAGCGACAATATACAGCTAAAATATGACTTGAGAAAATTTGGATAAAATGAAAAAGATAAGACATACAAAAGATTTATCATGATTCACCTAATTTAGGTTACGTTCACGGAAAAAGCTGTGAAGAAATTCACTATGAAAAGGAGATTACAACTCACTTCTCTCTAAATACAAAGAGAGAATAAATGACCTCTCTCTCTTAAAATAGGAGAAAATGCTCTCTTTAAATAAATTAGGAGAAAACTAAAGTTGGATACTAAGAAGAATTCCTAGGTTGAACTCTCTCTTAAGAGAAGAAAAAAAATATTTTGAATGGGATGATGAATAAGGGTATAGAGAGAGGTATTTATAGCAGAAGCTCCCCTCTCCCTTCTTCCCTTTATTCAACAATTGTAGGTACCGGTCGGTGTATACTCCACCATTAAGCCACAATTGTAGACTTTAGCCATACATGCATTACATGCATTCAGGCCTACTCCACCGAATTCTCTTGCCCCAATTTTTTTTTTTGACTTAAAACATAAGCCACTATAATTGACAAAAGTGGTATTACTTATTACAATAATTATGGCTCTATATTATGTATGACTGTCTATTTTTTAGAAAATCCAAAATTATCCTATCTATTTAGCAAAACACGAAAATTATAATACTTTGTGCATTATATATGCTTCCTTTTTTTTTTTGGCCAAAAAAAAGGTCATAAGGTCAGAGAGTAGCATACTCCTATAATTCTGGTAAACCTATTTGCATCGATTAATGGATCTCTTTTGAAATGAATTACACATAAATCTCAAACCAATGCAACAGTAGCAGCTTGAACCCAAGATTTCTTTGTCGAGGGAACAAGTGTCCTATCACGCTATCTGTTTGTACGTTGGTCCTTATGTATTTCAAAATATGTTATCGAAAACTTTTTTCATATTACCTAATTAGTTAAAAGAAAAAAATCACATATATCAACTAATTAGACAAGAGAGTATAAAATAAAATGAAAAAAAAAAGTGCTAGCACTTCTCAAAGTTGAAAATTAAAAAAAAAGAGTGATCTGCAAAAAAAAAAGAATATTATGAAATTTCAATGTTCTGTAATTTAAAGCTTAAAGTTTATACTTTGCAAAATAATATCTTGAAATTAAAAATGTCTGAAAATTAATACCCTGAACCGAGCATTTGACCAATTTTAGTAATAAAAAAATAATAATATCCTCAATTAAAACTACATCAGTCATAATTATTCTCCTTAATTTTGAAGATATTACTGTCTCTTACTAGTTAAAGTTATTCAAAAAGTCAACTCAAGATATTAATTTTTTAGAATTCTTAATTTTAAAATATTAATTTATAGAAATTCAAACTTGAGGGTTTAAGTTGTAAAATATCTAAACTTCAACTATATTTTAACAGTTTATCCTAAAAATATATTACTAAAGTAAAACTCAAACTAAATATGTCACGACCCAAAACCCGGGCTAGTGGCAGAAGGGGAATTTCACAAAGGTGGGAAATTCCTTAATTTATTTGAAAAGTGTCCAAAGTTCTAGTTTTTATAAAACAGTCCATTTAAATAAAATATTCAGAATTCCATCCCGTGAACCACTCCCACAGTTCGTATATACCACCAAACATAAATTGAACAATTACTTAAAAACATGAAATAAATTTCAAAACCCATCATCATCATCATTCACAATAAACGTCAAATATCAGAATGGCATGCATAAGTTTACAGACAAATTTGAAAGCAGTAATCTTGGTTCAATGCTAACACAAAAATTCAAATAGTCCAAAGACTATGACAACAAACTCCTAGTATTACCAAGAGGCGAACTGCAATCCCGATGACCTCTTACTCCTCTTGATCACCAAAATCGCACTGGACACCACCTGAGGAGGAAGGTAAGGGGGGTGAGCATACAATGCCCA
>JXTB01000834.1:68876-99648 GCA_002914805.1 Parasponia andersonii | reverse complement strand
AAAAAAAAAAAAAAAAGAATGTAGCACATCTTTTAAATATATAAATGTCTAATGATTTTAAAACACACCAAGAACATGTCTGCTGCTCTTTAGCCTTGTTTTATTCTTCTTAATTCTTATGCTTCTAAGTCTCCTTCGAATCTGCTTCTATATGCTTCCAAAACCAATACCACCCTATCTATACAAATGTCACTCGTTTTGAATTGTTCTCGTTTGTTTTCTTCATCTCTCCGTTAAGGGTTTTTTTTTTTTTTTTTTCAGGGTTTGTATAGAAGCATTGATTTGAAAAAAAATTTATAATCCACAGACAATTTATATATATATTTCACAAAAAATGTGAAATTAAAATGGGTGATAATCTAACTTGAAGATCAAATATGCCTTATTTGCAAGATAGAAGCCCTATTCATATGGTCTTCAACGCATTAGGAGTGTCTTCACAAATTATGTAAAATGCAGATTATATCACATCTTGAAACAAGTGTACATAAGGGAATGCATACAAAGTGAACTTTCATAGCATGCAGATCATGCAAGTAACCCTCTAGATCTAAGGTGCACATTTGGTTGTAGTGGTAGAACGTGAGTGATAATGGTAATGAGAATGAGATAAAAATGAATTAAGAATTGATTCAACTATTTGATAAGAATTCTATATAGTATTATGTTTAAAGGAATAGAATAAAAATAGTAATAAATATTGTAATAATGAAATAAAATTAGAATATAAATAAGTATGATATTCTATTATTTAGTTGAATTAATTGAATAGGATAAATATAATATTGAATTATTCCTTATCTATTTGGAAGTAATAATAATTTGATCAAGTGAAGAAATTATGATTTCAGAGGAATCATTATTCTTTTGTCTAAAATCCAAAACAAACAATGGCATGGACCTTATCCAAAAATAATCATTCTATTTCAAGATTCATTCCAAAACAAACATGTCTTTAGGTTTATTGTGGAATGGAATGATGTAAATTTTATTTTGAAAAAATTCTCTTATAATTGTTGTATTAATATATAGTCAGATATATATATAAGAAAAGACATGAGAGAGAAAGCAACGAAAAAGAAAGTAGAAACAAAGAAATAATGAAAGAGAAAATACAGATAGAAAAGAAAAGTGAAAGTGGTAAAAAAGAGGAAGGATGGATTCGATTATATTTAATGAAATACCTTAAAAAGTTTTATGTATAGTTATGAGAAGTCGCATGAAATTTTGAAGGCAAAGTTATAAATTATGTACTACTATCTCAAAAAAGCGATAAAGATAAAGATTAAAAATAAGATCAGACGAAGGTCTACAACTAGGTTGTAACACTTGCCTGCCAACCTACTCATGGCTAGCTCAATGTATTACTTTAAGCCCGCATTGTCCTTTGTAGGGTTCACAGTAGAATTTATCCTTTTTAGTACAATCATACCTCAGGGCATGCCCCCAACTCTACTTAAACCATAGATCTCTACTTTAAGGATTTTCAAGCTTAGTTGATATGTTTAATGAGACAAATCTGCCATGAACAGAGGACAATGCGAGGTTAGTATAACACTCTGAGCTAACCAAAGAGTGGTGACTAGGCCTAAGGTTAGTTAACAAATCATTGGGCTCAAACCTAGGTATTATATAGGTTGTGGTACATTGACCTAAAAGGAAATCTTGAATTAAGGAATATATATTAAGTTAAGTTAATGAGGGCCACTTTATATCTTAAGCTCGATCTAATAGATAGAAGAAAGAAATATAAGAAGCCATATTGAACATCCTCCACTTATAAGATGATGATAACATTGTATTGAGAGGATGCCTTATGTCTTGACCTAGATGATATAATGAAAGTGTAAGGTACAAATGATGAGCCTTATTGTGGTGATGGATAGCTAGAGAAAAGCTCGTGAGATAAATATGTTATTTTTTAAAAACCCTCTAGGCACTAACTAACCCAAACAATGTTCATTATAATAAAAGTGCTCAATAAAAAGTTTTACAAAGTTTTAAAAGCTAATGATCATGCATATTAGCACATTTTAAATAAGTAGCATTACATGCATTATTTTATTTAGTGAGTTTTAGCTCATAACAGTGTTGTAGGTAATACATCAACTAAGTAGTTTCTAGCCATGAGTTAGAGAAGAAGCCCAACCTTGATATTATATTTCTACACAATATAGAGACAAAAATACACCCCATGCCCCTTTTCTAAGATATTTTTTAATGAATATCTCTTTTTAAATTTATTAACTTCTATATCATTTTTAAGTTTTAATGATTATAATTTATCATTATACCCTTGCGTAAGTTAATATGACCTAATAATATATACAATTAATTGACTTACCAAGGTGTATAATTAATTTACTGGTATATATAATTGATTTACAAGTATATATTAATAATTTATTGGTATATATAAATAATTTACTATAGTATATAATTAATTTTGTTGGTGTATATAATTGATTTACTAGTATATATAATTAATTTTTGCTATATATAATTAATTCACTAGTGTACATAAATAATTTAATTATATTTAAAATTGATTTATCAGTATATATAATTAATTTCCTAATAAATATTACCTATTTACTACTATTATAAATATAATATTCTATACTTATTTACGTATATCACACACACACACACATATATATATATATATATACAATAAAATTATTGTTTTTAAGAGCAATGGAATATCATTCCTTAATTGCTTACTTACCCAAAATAAAAAGTAAAAAAATTAGAAAAATATTTGATTTACTTAAGAGTTAAGAATTAAAATAATGTCATTAGTAAATTAGTTATGTACTATAAAACTTAAAATCAGTTTTTTTTTTTTTTTAAAAAAAATCAAACTTACTCTTAATTTTAGGAACACCACTAACTGCTCTAAAAAACATTTAAGAAGTCGCCTTTGAAAACTACAAGTGACCATCCTTGAAAAATTGAAAATTCAACTCTCTTGAGAATTTTTCAAATCAGTTTATGCCAGAATATAAGTATCTTACATATATTAAAATCAATAAAGAGAATGTTTAGAACAGATATACATCATATATAAAGAGTCCTAGTGTCATAACCCAAGGTTGGGGTTAGTGGCAGAATGAATATTTCACAAAATAGAAACACTAAAATTTAATTTAAAAAGTTAAAATAAATATACAAATATTTGTATTGGCCTTTAAAAATATTTAAGTGAAAGTAATCCCACAGTTAATGCATCACCCCTTAAACGTAGATGACAATAAAAATAATTATTCACAGTTGTGCATCACAAGCTTATCACACATCCTCTATGAACATAGTTTATACAGACCATAATCAGTTTTATAATTAAAACTCTCAAAACTATAAATAATGTAAAATTCCTACTTATTTCCACACTAGCAAATATAATGGGAATTTCTAAAATAAAATAATTAGTATTAAGTTTCAAGTGCCACATTTTAAGTCTCCTTATCCTAGTCATATTGAAACAAATAATATACTTCTTTTCACAAATTTTGGCATGGTTAGTTTCTTCATTCCCAATATTTCACGAATACCATTTTCTCAAATAAAATTATTAGAATCCATATTTACAAACCAATATTTAAATACATTCTAAAATATAATACATCCCATTTAAGTCCATTACAAATGCGTTAGCTATTGCCTAATTCCATAATGTCTAGTTCATGATATACACGTGAGCTATATATCATCTATGTGATAAACGTAACTTATTCCAATATTATATTTGAACATTGTATTCTATTTGAATACTGTCATTCTGACGACCGTGTGTAACGATATATAATGCAAATTTGTGACATGATGCGGATATGTATGTTTTATGATCAAATTAATAAATCAATCATGTAATGATTTTTATTCATTCCAAATCACGAATTTAAACAAAACACATTTTTCGTAATATTTAAATCACGAAATTAAATTTAATCAAGATCAATCCAAACCATTAATGGTAAACCAATTTAAAAGGAGGTGATTGAATCTCTATCTCAAATAAGTATAATAATCTTCTATCAAAGTTTGTATGAATTTATGTAAGTCATCTGGAAGTTCATTGTCAAATTAGAAACTAAATTAGCTTGCTTTAGAAAATCACTTTTCTAACAGAGTTTTGAGTGAGAAAATGGACATCACTACCGATTTCTTAGCATATAAAATAGTTAGAATAGACATATGATTTGACCAATTTGGGTTCCAAGTTGAAACCTGACCTTAGTACTATTCACGAGCCTTGTATCTTGAAATTCGTGTGACTTCGAAATATATCGATATTTTATATGAAAGTTCATCTTTCGACCTTATTGATTTTGAATTTAAGGTCAAAACTATGTTTCGAGATCCCGAGTCTTAAATGAACCTTAAATCCGAAAGTTACAAAATATCACTTTTTGAAATAGTTACAAAAATATTATATTTTTCAATTTGAAATTTTACATGCCTCTGAATTTCGATTTAATACCAAATAATCATATTTGTTCGTTTCGATTTAATACCAAATAATCATATTTGTTCATGATTTAATCTCCTCTTTCTCCTTGTATAAGTTTCTCAGCCTAAATAATTACTGCATAAAATAATTATAGAAATGCTAGAAATAAATTATATAAATAGCCAACTCGGAAAAGTTTATCAACGACGAACTGACGACAACAAGGGATCCTGGGTCGAAGCTTGTGATGAAAGCTTGCTCCTTCTGCTGGTGATAAGCGTCAATTTTGTTGGAAAATGGTTGAAAAAGACGTTGAAACACAAAGCTTCTAGGCGTGTTTTGTCGAGCTCGGTGGCGCGAAGAGGAGCACAGCGGGATGGCGGGGCTTCGTCGGCTAGCTATGGTGGTTGTGGGCCGACGTGTCAGTGGCTGGTGCGGTGATTGGGCTTGTCGGCAGTCAATTCGATGATTTGGAAGCTTGGGGGATTTAAAAGAAATTTGGAAAACTATATGCCACGTGTCACTTTCGGACGGGCCATGCACCGTTTTAGAAATTGCATTTTTTTTTACCTTTTTTTCTAAAATTCCTTTCATTTACATCCCCACTTAATTGCATTTTATGTCTAAGTTCATTTCAGATATTTTATGTTATATAATTCAAAAATAAGTAATTACTAAAATATCCTTGGTCAAAAATTATAATTTTATCCTTAATTAAAACCAATTTTTACACCTTACTTCTTAGATTGACTAAGATTCTATTAAAAATAAAAATTGGCAAAAATATTACCTTTGATGGGAAAAAAAATCATAAAAGAGATTAAGATTGTTATCTGAACTAGGCATAATATATTTGCAGAAGTACTACATAGTGAGATTGAAATCTAAATCATTATCTTCATTGGGTATCAACTAAGAAGAGCAGAGATCTTTTTGTCACTGAGCTTCATTATGGAATTCTTATCATTTTTCGAGTTCCATCATGAAGATCACATTGTCGCCGAGCTCCACAACATAGAGCGTGTTGCTCCAAAGCATTGAGCCAAAATAAAAGAAAATACTAACCTGAGGGAAAAAGACGAGATAAAGAGAATGTTTGAGATTTTAAGGGTATATATGGAATAATAGAAAGTATGAATTAGGAAAAAAAATGGATAATTTGCAACAAAAATCCTTAACTTTGAGTATTTTTGGCATTTAGGTCCCTAATATTTAATTTTTGATATTTAAATCCTTAACCTCCTCAAATGCTTGCACCCATTATTCCCCATGGCTATTTCCATTTATTTCCTTTGTTAAAAGCCACATGTTTCACACATGACCATTTTAGGAGGAGTACTTGAAGGAAAAATCACAATTTTCCTTTGTTCGCACACTTGTTGTCTTTGCTATTTGGTTCCTAGTTATTCTTTTTCACTTGGCTATCAAAAATTGAGGGCAAAATTTGCTTCAGTGGCAGTGAATATGTCTATTTATCTTTTATTTAATATACATTAGCACAGAAAATTAAGATTTTAATATCCACCATATTGAGAAATCCATTGAGTCAAATAAACAAAAATAAATAAATAATAAACAAACGAACAAAACTAAGCCATAAAAAAATGATTTACCATATTCAGGTAGTTCATCATCCACACCAGTTATTCTTCTTCTTCTTCTTCTTCTTCTTCTTTTTCTATTATTTTTTAGACTCAATATTTTCAGATTATAAAGTACAGAACATACCAAAGTAACAGAGACCAAAACAAAACTCAAAGAATGGGAAAAAAATATGATTCTAAAAAAAAAAACTCAAAATCTTCAAAGAAACTCGGAAATAAGAAGACGAAGATTCGAGAAAATTCAAGAAGAGCAGTTAGATTGTTCAGCAGAGAACCAGATGAGAAGGAGTGAATTCACGAAACCTCCTCTCTCTTTCTGTTGGGGCTTAAGCTTGAGTAGAAGATCAGCTACTTCAGCAGGGCGACACAGGCTGATGTCGTTTAGGGGTTTGGATTGTCGTCGCTCGAGAGCGAGGTCATCATCTGTGATGTCATGATCTCTTCTGCGGATCTAAAAGGGAGCAACAGATTTGGGAGCGATGGAGACGGTTGGGCGAGGGTAGAGGAAGTCAATGGGGGGAAGAAGTTGTATATATTACCACACAGGTGTGGAAACAACGAGAAATTGTGTTTTTTTTTTTTTTTCCCTCCTAAAATGGTCGTGTCACGTGTGTGAAACATGTGGCTTTTAACAGAAGAAATAAATAGAAATGACTAACGGATGCAAGCATCTGAGGAGGTTAGGGATTTAAATACCAAAAATTAAAAGTTGACTTAAATATCATAGGTGTTAAAAGTCAAAGATTTTTGCTGTAAATTATCCAAAAAAAAACAGTTATGTCTATAAAATAAAAAAGGATATCTATTTAATAGTACCCTAAAAATGGGGCATTTTTGTACAAAGCTTCTTTAACATAATATTTTAACCACATATCTAATTACATATTTTGGTGCTTGTTTATAGCTAATCTGTAGTTGTTCCACGATTGTTCGCATGCTGTTTTAATATGGTATTTTGTATGTTATATATGTTTATATAAACTCACGCTATGTTTTTATGATAATCGTAGGTAACATAGCTAATATTAGTTAGCTACAGAATTTTAAAAGAGAATGAAAAGTTCAAATTGGATTTTGTTTTTTGTATAATGTGATGGAAGAAACATTTAAAGAAGTAACGCCTCTTTTGAAGCCTAAACAATTAAATGTTGCTTGAGTAAAACTTAATTTTTTTTAATTTTTTTGCACTTTTCTAAAGTATCTTATCATAGGTAGCCTAAGTTAGCAGACACAGATATTTAGAAAAAAAAAAAGAAAAGAAAAAATGATGGCAAAGAGCACAGCGTATTTAGTTGGTATGTGCACATAATTAATAAAAAATTAGATTAATTTGGATAATCAACTTTTAAAACTGACTTAGGGAGTAGGAATTTGAACCCAGAACCTTCTATAATAGAAGGAATTATAGTTACTATTAGACTATATATGCAGCTTAAAAAATAAAAAAAAAATAAAAAAATGACTTACCATCGAATTAGCTAGTAGAAATACGACTATTATAAATCAGTTTCCAATCATGTATGCCCATAATTAGGGTAACCAGTTTTTATTTTAAGGCTTTCACTTCGCCTTTCATTTTGTTTGGTTTTCGAACGAAGTTTATCATATTTTGTCTCTTTTATTCTACAAAAGCTTTTCTATGTTTTTGAAATGAGCAATGTTATGAACTTATGACTAGCGCATGATTCAATTTTATTCTTAAATTGGACAAGAATTATATGTAGATTTCATTATGAGATTCTTCCTAATAGAAAAGTGTGATGTGCAGTGACGGAGCCACTTACACAAGCCCCACTCAATCTTATATTTTCTCAAAATCCTAGACAATGTATATATATATATATATTCATAATTATTACTTGTAAAGCCCCGACTAAAACAATGGAAAATTATAGAATAGCCCTATAAAATACATAAAACATAGTTTTGAATTACTTGTAAAGCCCCGACTAAAACAATGGAAAATTATAGAATAGCCCTATAAAATACATAAAACATAGTTCTAGCCTCAGTAGATGAAATTGCTGGTTCCGTCTCAGTGATGTGTAACTAATAACACGGGCATACTAATATAAAACTATAAGATTAATACTTAAAAAGCTGTGAAAGGGGTCAAAATTGTCTGCTGTCTTTAGGAGCCGCCTAACAAACAATCAGGCATGATCAGTTCAAACCCTTGATCTTTGGATTTGATTTTTTTGTCTTCTATGGACAATCAATCTAACTTTTTCCTTTTCTATTCTTTTGGGTTCTTATTTCCTTCAAATATAATTGTTAATTTACCAGATATGTGGTAAAGTAATGGATGACTGCCAAATTGTACTGTGTTTCAATATTATTATTAGTGATAATAGCATCATCATTATTGAGGTAATTAATATCATTATTATTTGCTAGCTTGATTTGTTTTTTCTTTTTAAATATTATACAATAAATTCTACATATTAATCCAAATTTATGTGTAAGAAGAAAGACAAAATCTTTTATATGGTTCGTTTGGTACACATGATTGAATTGAATTGGATTTGACTATTAATTAAGATTGAATTAGATAGTACTATTTAGTACTATATTGTATTTGGTAAAATACATGACTAAAACAAAATAAATATAATAATTTTTCTTAATATAGTTCTAATTATGTTTTATTTATAAATAAATAACTATTTCTAAAAATAGAAAAGATAAATTTAAATGATAGTTATATAAAATAATATGATTTTAATTTATTTATGAAAAATAAGTATATAAAAATAAAATATATATTTTTAGTTAAGGAAATAAAAAATTGGAATTAAATATATATTTATATTCATTAAATAAATTATTAAAAAAAAGAAATAAAAAAAACAAACAAAATGTATTGGGCTCGGGACTAAATTAACCTAAGTTGTAATTAGGATATTTTAGTTAAATTGGAAGCGACAAAAAAGATGCGGACTACTTTGTCCAATCATTCTATAGGCCCAAAATACGATACTAGACTCCTTTGTCCAATCACAACGTTTAGTTCGGGCCACCGAATAGGCCGATAGTATACTACTACTAGAATACTTTTTTTTAAAAAAAAAAACTCCTTTGATGAATAGAGAAATTGGTGAGATTACTGTGTCAAAAAAAATAATAAAGTTTTAATTTTAAAAGCTACTAAGGAAATTTAAATAAAATATTTGCCACCAGTATTTGGGAGATAAATTTAACTATGCATCACTGGTCTAATCTGTCACAATTAAACTAAAAAATTTTCAAAAAAAAAGAAAAAGGTTAGGTTCTAGTCCAAGTCCCCACCGGCCGAAATATTTAGAGAATCCACCGCGAGAATCATACACACACAAGAAGCTGTCAACCGAAAACCCTAACTTTAGACAATTTAATAATAATAACAATAATAATCATAATATAAGTCCCAAAGGGAGCTGATTCTTTAGCCAAAAGTGTCAGATTTGTCAGAATCAACGGCCGCGATTCCATGGCTGCTCAGTATAAATATACATGAATCCACACGATTCCGCAGCCAAAGAGAGAGAGAGAGAGAGAGAGAGAGAGAGAGAGAGAGAGAGAGAGGAGGAGGTCGCCATGTGTGGAATACTGGCAGTGTTTGGTTGCGTAGACAACTCTCAGGCGAAACGGTCCCGTATCATCGAATTATCTCGGAGGTGATTTCGATTTTGTGCTTTCTTCTTCCGATTATGAAACACCACCTGAGCCTTACATTGTTCATGCATTTCATTTTTTAGCCCAGTTTTCATGGTTATGTTGTTTCTTATGCTTCAACATCTATTATTTTAACGCAAGCTTTTTATTTATTGCTATATGATCCCCTTTTTTTCTCACCCAAGTCGTGGTTTTATTGATTAGTATTGGATTTGTTGGCTTTATTTTCTGAAATTAAATGGTCAAGTATTGCTGCATTGCTTCGTTTGTTTATTTTTCTAAATGGGAAAAACTGCTTCTTAGTTAAACTTAATGTATGGTTATGTTTTCATGATAATTTATTGATTTTGGGATATGGGTTTTGAAGTGAGAAAGATATTGGTTAATGGGTTTGGATGTTGGTGGGATTTCTCTTGAGTTGATGAAATGTCTTACTTGAGAGTCTGTTTGTTCGCTCCCTATTTGAAAGTGTAGGCTTCGCCATAGAGGTCCTGACTGGAGTGGCTTGCATTGTCATGGGGATGGCTATCTTGCTCATCAGCGATTAGCTATTGTGGACCCCACTTCCGGGGATCAACCACTTTACAACGAAGACAAGACTGTTGTCGTTACGGTACTCTGTTTGTTTCTCTTCTTGTAGATTGAGGCTTTTGCTCTTGCAGACATACATGTATTTATTGTTATTGCCACGAAGACCAAGTTCTTCCCATAAAAACAAGGGGAAAAAAAAGGAAAATTTGAAATCTGACTAAAGGATTATGGATATGTTTTTTTCTTTTTTTCTTTTGAGAAACTGTTGAAAAACCTTTAGTGTGTGAATTTTTTTGGTCTAAACAGAGTAGTTCCTATAGGTGCGTAAACATTTAATATATATTTTTTTCTCCTTCTACTGATGCATATGTTCATTGTTGAAACTGTGGTCATAGGTTAATGGAGAGATATATAACCATAAGGAATTAAGGCAGAAGCTGAAGTCGCATCAGTTTCGTACTGGCAGTGACTGTGAAGTCATTGCGCATCTTGTAAGTGATTGAATATATGTTCAATCTTTTGCTTTGTGCTTAATGAACTTCCTTTGAATGGAATTAGAATTTGCCATTGTCAGTATGAAGAATATGGGGAAGATTTTGTGGATATGCTAGATGGCATGTTCTCCTTTGTCCTTCTTGATACTCGAGACAAAAGTTTTATTGCAGCTCGGGATGCAATTGGTGTTACCCCACTTTACATGGGCTGGGGTCTTGACGGTATGTAACTTGTATGCCCTGTTTATTCTAATGAACTTGAGGGAACGTTTAGGCTTTGTTTTATACAGTTCAGTGTGAAGGATATGTTGCTTAATACATCACAATAACATATAAGAAGCGATTCTTTTATTGCCTCAAATCATCAAGTAGAGAATGCTTCTAGTTTTTGGTCCATCCATAATTTGCTCTTGTACTGGTTTGGCACCTGTACTTTCAGTTATCTTATAGAAGTTAGGAAACAGAAAAAAACGAAGAGCACATTTTAAAGCAGTGCTTGATCATCTGCAGGATCAATTTGGTTTGCTTCAGAAATGAAGGCTTTGAGTGATGACTGTGAAAGATTTGTGTCATTTCTTCCTGGGCATATATACTCTAGCAAGAAAGGTATGGGAATATCAAGCTAGTGAATATATACGTATCTATTTAATTAATTCAGGGAACAATGAAAATTTTCATGACGTGCAAGCTGATTTCCATGTGGTTTCCTCCTTGATAGAGAAAAAATAACAAGTACGAGATCAAATAATCTTCCATTCTTTTACTAGTCAAACTCAATAAATCTACAGAATAGGTTCAGAACTTTTTTGTGCCTTTAGATATCTCTCTGCAGGAAAACTTTAAATTAGCTAACTTCATGATTAATAGTAATCCTTTTGTGTATAGACTCTATTCTTAACAATGGCTTCACCTGTTTAGTATTTTGATGTCCTGGTTTCCGTCTTTATTATTTGATGTATTTGCAGGAGCCCTGAGAAGGTGGTACAACCCACCATGGTATTCAGAGCAAATACCCTCAACTCCTTATGATCCAATGGTCCTTCGTAAGGCTTTTGAGAAGGTATATTCTGAACTGTTTGGTATTTTTTACTGCGGTGTTTTGTCATTATTCATGTTTAGCTAATAGCAGATGATGTAGAAACGTCCCATCTACAGCACTCCAGTTTTGAACTTGAGTTCACAAAGGGAGTTTGATATGCTTATGGGACATCAAAAACAAAAAAAAAAAAAAACTGAACGACAAACTCTCCATTTATATTTTTCATTGAGAATAATCTTACTTGTATTATATACTGACATGAAGGTTACTTAATGGCTACTGTATAAATAATATGTTAGGAGAGATACCTCTTGCAAAGCAATTGGTTGGTGAATGCTGTCTTCTTCCCACTCACATGTTGAAAGTGTTTAGAGTCGCCTGATGGGCACATTATGCTAAATGGGTGTTGACTTGGGTTTACTTGTGGCCAGAAGAGTTAAGTGGGTACATATAAGTGGGATTTATGATTCTTATATTCTGCCATCATTTAACTTTAAGGTTACAGTCTTAGCTTGGTACATAATAATTTTATTGGAAGAAGCTATTTTGTCAATTTACTTGAATCACTTAGTAACCAAATATCTAAATAAACAGCTAGATATGTAACTGGGTTGCTGGTCAGTTATCAAATGGCAAATGACTTAAGATATCATTCATTCTCCCAGTGGATATTTAGTAGTTATTGAATACATAGAAACTTCAAATATTGTTCTCATCTTCAAATCTTTCAGGCGGTTCTCAAGAGACTCATGACAGATGTACCATTTGGTGTGCTTTTGTCTGGAGGTCTGGACTCATCACTTGTGGCGGCTGTGGCTTCTCGCTATTTGGCTGAATCCGAGGCTGCTTGTCAGTGGGGATCTCAGTTGCACACCTTCTGCATCGGTCTGAAGGTCATAATATTTATTTCTTGTTCAATTGCAAAGCATCTGCTCATGTGTCCCCTTTGTTTTGTTTATTATTTTTGTAGTGTTTTAATTTCCTTTCTTTCTTTTTTCTTTTTTTTTTTTCCCCATTTTTTCCTACTGTTCTTTGAATTTACTTGATGTTTATTGTGATTTTATTCTGACCAAACTTTAAGTCTGGGAATAAAGTGGAAATTTTACAATATAGTAATATTCTTCTTTCCTTTTATTCCATTATCTTTGATATCTGATACTGGGTGTGACAATGTTGTACTGGTTGTGATCTAATGTCAAAACAAAGGATCATTTAAGATTCGTGTTTATGTGTACTTAAGATGCTGGTTACAAGTTTGCAATATGCCACTTTATAGACTTGGTATCCTGTAAAATGGACAACAGTGGATGTTCTTCTGAACTAGTAGTCTTCTTACTTATATCATATCATATGTTTGTATATATATATATAGAATACCTAGACATATTGGTCTTCTTATGGGGCTCATGGGTCGTACCTAAGGGCATCAAAGTGTTGATGAAGAATTAGCTTGCATTAACATGCTAAGCTGATTTTTACATCCAATAGCTTTGGCATAGGAACATTCACTTTGTTATTTTGTTGCCCCATATAGTAAGCACTGGAATTAAAATGAAAAGACGGGCCCTGACATTGTTCTCCTTAGAATGCAAAATTTTGTTTGTTTGACGCAAAAGGTTGCTAAAACATGACACCACATTCTTTATTCTTACCTGGATCTTTTTTTTTTCAAAGGATTTCTCTTTTATATATTTATGAATATTCATTTTCTTCACATATTACATATTCAGGGTTCTCCTGACCTAAAAGCTGCCCGAGAGGTGGCGGATTATCTTGGAACTCGTCATCACGAGTTTCACTTCACTGTTCAGGTATCCTTTTTGCTCAGGTTACATCAAGATTGTATGTGCACCTCAGGTATAAAGTAGATAATTGTATCCTTCATTTCATCAGGAAGGCATAGATGCTGTTGAGGAAGTCATTTACCATACTGAAACATATGATGTAACCACTATCAGAGCTAGCACTCCCATGTTTCTCATGTCTAGAAAAATTAAGTCATTGGGAGTGAAAATGGTTCTTTCTGGGGAGGGTTCAGATGAAATTTTTGGGGGTTACTTGTATTTCCACAAGGCACCTAACAAGGAGGAGTTCCACCAAGAAACATGTCGGAAGGTATCCCACTTGGACATTATCTCCATTCCTTCTGTTCCCTTTTTTTTTTTTTTTTTTTTTTTTTTTAATAATCTCGTGACTCAAAGAATCACATATTGCAAGTTCCAACGCTGCTGGAATTTGTCATACTACCCCAGTTTTGAATATCTGAAAGTTTCTAATGGCTATTTGGACAATTTAACAGATCAAAGCTCTTCATCTTTATGACTGTCTGAGAGCCAACAAATCGACTTCAGCTTGGGGGCTTGAGGCTCGTGTACCCTTTTTAGACAAAGAATTTGTCAACATTGCGATGGCCATTGATCCAGAATGGAAAATGGTAAGCATTTGCACTTTTGTAGTTATTTATTTTATTTTATTTAAAAAACAGAAACTGTTTTCAATTGATAAATTAGGCAAAATACAACAACATTGGGTATGAGTGGACAAGATGTTCCTTAAAATAAAATTACAATATAGTTACAAATTCTTAAATCTTTTACATCAACTAGCCATAGGCCCATAGTGCCAACAAACATTATCTGTCGCACAAATATATGAAGCCTTCTTGGGTGGCTACAAAATCCCCTTGTTTCTTTCCAACCAGATTGTCCAGAAAACTTCCAAACAAGCCAAATTCTGAAGTTTCTTTCCAATATATTCTAAAACATTTACTTGGTATCTATATGTTCGTCAAATTTTGTTGCTGAGTAGTGAATCCAAATTTCAACTATTTGAAGCAAGAGAATAAGTCATCCCTAATATGACCTAATGTAACATATGGGTGGTCTCTGGGTAACTTTTGGAATCATATGTTTGTAGAATAAAGTGAAATTACATTTATATGGTTGTAATACTGGGTACTTTCATGCATTGATAACTACAGATCAGGCCTGACCTCAGAAGAATTGAGAAGTGGGTTTTACGTAATGCATTTGATGATGGTGAAAACCCATATTTGCCAAAGGTTTGTGACTTTCTGCTTTTGCAACTCACATACACAATCTTTGTTTTGCATATTTATCTTGTTTTTTTTTTTTTTGTCTTTAAGAGTTTTTCATTACGTTCATTTCCTCCAATCAAGTTTTTTATTTGTGTGATTGTTGCATACTCGAATCAAGTTTCATTTCTGTGTTGCATAATGCATTTGTTTTATGTTCTTTTTGGTTATAGCACATATTGTACAGGCAGAAGGAGCAATTCAGTGACGGTGTAGGGTACAGTTGGATTGATGGCCTGAAGGATCATGCAAACAAACAAGTAGGACTTTATTGACTTTGCTTTCTTTTCATGTTGCTACAAGTCGTTTTCTGTTTATACTAGCTGTAGCTGAATTATTTAGCTGTAGAATAATAAAGAAGCAACAGATGCTGCTTACGGTAGCTGCATATTTTTCACTCTTTAGTTGTGCTCCTACTTGGCCAGGTAACAGATTCAATGTTGGTGCATGCAAGCTTCATTTATCCTGAAAATACTCCTACCACGAAAGAAGCATACTATTACAGGACTATATTCGAGAAGTTCTTCCCCAAGGTGGGATTAATGATATTTAAGATTTCTCTATTATTTTCTTTTCTCTTGAAATATTCTTATTTGTGCCCTTTAAGTGCTCATCCATTGAAAACCTAAAATGTTATGATGGGCATGGTTATAGTGATTAGTCTAGAATGCTTTTCTTGCAAACAATGTCCCTGCATCAGAACACAGCATTGTTTATTTAATAGAGCACTGATTCAACTAGCTGGTTTTTGGACAGAATGCTGCTAGGTCAACAGTTCCTGGTGGTCCTAGTGTGGCATGTAGTACTGCTAAAGCTGTGGAATGGGATGCAGCATGGTCCAAAAATCTTGATCCATCGGGCCGTGCTGCACTTGGTGTTCACGCAGCAGCATATGAGGAATCACTGGATGATAAAGATGCCAATCAGCTGAATGGATCTTCCCAAAAGCTGCAAGAAGGGCTTGTTGAGCAAGCTGCGGCGGTTGTTTAACTAGAGCTTGATGAAATACTTGTCAAATGAGCAACAGACCAGGTTTTGCCAATATTAACAAAGGTAAATTATTTTAACTACTATCTTCGTTTTTTAAGATTTTTACTCGGTTAATTTTGAACTAATGCCAGGTTAGATGGTATGGTCATGGTATTTGTTTCGAATTAGTTATAGGTAACAAATGATACATTTCTCCTTACTTTCTGGCAGAGCCTGCAGCGAACACTGCAGTGAGTTGGAGCTTGGAGCAGGTCTTGACGAACTGTTTGAGATGTACGTTAAGTGTAATGTACATCGTGTGTGTTTTGGAGAATAGGCTATGCTCATTCCAATCCTTCGTTGGGCTTCGTTTGTAGATTACAAATAAACATCTAAAATTATGTTATTTGATGTTCTTGTGTTTAATCTTGTAATACATTTAACTCTTGTTCTTGTGTATTTACTCAAGTAATTTGGTCTAAATGATCTTCTTATACAGTCATTTCGATCTAGAGCTGGGAAATAGGGATGGCAAAAAAACCCGATGGGGCGGGGCTGCCACGACTTAATCGGGGTAGTATGCTTTGCCCCACTCTGGTGTGAGCAGGGCGGATTTTCCCCACCCCAAATGTAAACTCACCCCGATTAAGATTTTTCCTCACCCTGAATGTAAACCCGCCCCGATTAAGATTTCTCTACTTTTTTTTTTTCCTATAAAAACTCTAAATCAATTTTTTTAAAAAAAATATTCTTCATACCATTTTTTTCCTCTTATGTTTTCCCACTTCTGGTTTAAAAGTTTTTCCCTATTAAGTAATTTTCTTTGTTTCTTTATATTGTAAATATATAGCGTAATGGCTAATTGATATTAGTTCAGTTGGCCTATGGTTTTACAGATGTGTGTCTGAGTTTGGAAAGATCATGGGTTCAAGTTTTGATAGTGTGTGTGGTATTTTCTTTTACAAATTTGTAGTAAATAGTGATCATTTGTTAAGATTTATTTTTTTTTAAAAAATAAATATATATATATCTAGTATGCACAATAATTTTAACTCGTAAATTTATTTAAGAAAGCGAATGAGGGGAATTTTGTTTAAATCTTTGCTTGGAGTATGGTAAGCAAGTTATATAAATATATATATATATATATGTATGGCTGCCAATCCAATAGGTATTTTTTTTCTTAACCTATGTGTAGGTATTTTTTTTAGCCGTAAGATCACTATCTAATGGTGATCCAATGGCTATAATGAAGTGCATGAAAAGACGTGCATCATTAATGCTCTTTCTCTCTCTTACTTTTTACAATAAAAAAATGTGCATGTTAAATTTTTGTTGGCCAAATTGATACCTATGCATAGGTAAAAAAAAAAAATAACTGAATGGTGCCCTATATATATATATATATATGTGGACGTCTTAGAATTATAAGGTGTAGAACGTAAATCAATTAGCATTATTATTACTAACAAATTATTATTTCTAGAGTTTTGATAATTTTATTCTGTATAGATTTTGTTTGGGTTAGATTCCTAGTTAGATTAGGAATGTTTCTTTCATCTTTTTAAATATAAATTAGGATTAGGCCTATACTCATGTGTAAACAACATAATATTATTTTTTAAAACTAGGAATTTTGTTTTTTTTTTTTTTTTTTTCTTTCTCAAGAATCTCATTATTTTACTTGACATTATATTTCAATATTTAGGAGGAAAAGATATTCATAAATTTCATTTTTGATCAATTTCAATGAAAACTAGTTATTTTTTATTTGTATTTGGCTTGTTTTTCACTCTTTTTCGTTAAAAGTCGTACAATGTTGCCATTTTTTCGTGGTGTTAAATACTTTTCTTGAAAAAAATTAAAAAAATAAATACGTGCCATTTTTCTGAATAACAAACAACCTGTTGGATGGTAGTAGTGGAACATGACTGGTCCAAAGAGGATAAATCAACAATAAATAGTTTTAGATTTCATAGGTTTGAACAGTTATTCTATTATTGAATCAAAGTTGCCAATAATTAAAAGATGCAAATGTTTTCTAACTTTAATTGAAAAATAAAGATTAATTTTAAAATTTTATTTTTAAAAAGCTTTTTTTAAAAAATAATTAAAAATAAACATAAACATAAACGGTATGGCGAGACAGGGCACCGCCGGCCCATCTTGCCCCCCCCCTCCCCAACTCTTTTGCTAAGCGAGGTGGGGTGGGTCAAATGCCTATGCAGGGCGGGGCAGGTTCCATTTACATTCCTAATGGGAAATTTCCAAGAGTATAGCAAAAAAAGAGGTGAAGTTATTAAAAGTGTATTGTTTTTCACATGAAAAGTTTTAAATCCATCGTATTTTTAAAAATTTATTTTTCTCTTTGTACATTCCTCGTATTCCAAAAATACCCATTTGTGTAGATTCACTATTTAAAATATTTTTTTAAAATTTATTTTTTTCTTTGTACATTTCTCCTATTCCAAAAATACCTATTTGTGTGGTTAAAATGCCTCCTCCTTAGCTTGTTATTTGTGCCTGGTATTTTCTTGTGTCTCTTACTAGGTATAAGCATATATATATATATAATTGTTTCCAATATAATATTAGATCTCATATCGGAGATATGCATGGCTTAAAATTAGAAAAAGAAAACTCTTCGAAGGTCACTTGTTTTTCTATAATGTTTTTTTTTCCCCCCTTTCTACTTCATTGTTGTAGTGCTGTAGCTCTGTTGTTATACTTTTTTTCCCCCGATTTTGAAATGGAGGAGGTTAACTTCCTTCTAGGGTTTAAAGAATGCCATTAAAAAGAATCATCCTTTTTAGTGCGTAAATTTAGATTGTCCTTTTTTAAAACTGTAATTATATGTAAATTTTTAATTAAATAAAGGGGCTACAGTTGGACCTCAACTTAAAATAAAGGCACCCCTCCATTGGTAAAATGACTAAATTAGACAATTTCTGAAAAAATAAATAGAATTATTTTGTACACCCATACTCCAACTACACTACGTAATGGAATCTCCATTGATATTTATTTTTGCATACACCTTAATCCATTTATTTCCTTCTGGCTTAAATCCCTTGTACAAGTAAAATCTTTCTTTTTTCCATATATGACTCTCCCGCTGCCCTCTTTTTTTTTTTTTTTTTTTTTTTTTTTTTTATTTTTTTTTTTTTTCTTTTTTTTAATTTTTTTTTGTGTATATAGAAGAAACAAATTCAGCAACAACCGAGCATTATAGTTAAAATATAAGTAGATTAAAAGAAGAAAGAAAATAAACAGATAACAAAAAAAAAAAAAAATGGAAGCTTTCATTTGCCATCATTTCTCTTGTTTCCTAACGTCATTAATCAATTCCTATTAAGTTTTCATTTGAAGTTGGGTTACGTTTCGGAAAATTGATTTGAAAGAAAACAGATATATAGATGAAGGTAACAAAATAATAGGAAAGACAAAGTTAAGGAATATAGAATATAGGAGAAACGAACATAGAGTTTTTTTTACTCGATAATTTTTTTCCCTTGATAATTAAGGAATATAGAATATAGGAGAATAATCATCCTCTTCCAAACATTGGTCTGATCTATTTTTTCAGGTAAATTTTAACCATTGGGTTCTATAGGTAATTAATTGATTTAGAGGACTGTTGAAACTTTGTGTTTGAATATAAATTTATTTTAAAATAATTTCCATAAAAATAATTACTGGGTAATTGATGGATTTAGAGGAATGCTGAAGCCTCATGTTTGGATATGACTTTATTTTGAAATAATTTCCATAAAATTAGTTATGGGGTTCATAGAGATAAAAGTAAACACAATCCAAATAGAGTACAAAATAAAAATCCTTTTAAATTAAGGATAAATATGTATTTAAATAAAGAAGGGTCTTTATACCACTTGAGGCCCAAGATGACATCCCGATATACCAAGTTCATCAAACCAAATTAAATGATGAACGATATTTTAACGATATAGAAAAATAATAACAGAGACGGCAATAATAAACACAAAATCGGTCCCACCATGAGATCCCAAGGATAAGACAAATGGGACCATAGAGTTCCGTATAAGAAGTTTCAAAACTATAACAGTAAACTTTCCACAAAACTGGCTGTACAAACAGCTGTGTTTATTGTAACATACATATACACCGAACGACGTTTATATGCAAACAATACCAAGTGGTCATAGCAGTACCAACAAATAGTACCTCCTCTATTTTGCTGGAAATTACCAATAGAGAGTTATATGTACAACAAGACCTGTGTTTTCCTCAGATAGAGGTTTCAGCAACCAGAGTCACACGGTGATGATGATAATCATCACAGTTGAAAAGTACGTCTAAATCATGTTTCAAAGCATTCACCATCGGCAAATACCAGGAGCTTCTGCACGGCTCAAGGCAACTATCTCATCGTACTTTGAGGGGTACACAAAACCCCATAGCTGCATTGCATTAGGAAGAATTAAGCCATTTTTCTTTCAAAAACCATAGAGTAACATAGTAAAATTCATACCCACATCACTCTAAAAGAGTTCACATAGGGAAAAATATGGATTTAGTGTGCGTGCAACATGCACGTCTGCATGCACAAGTGTGCTTAAGTGCAGATGACTCATCCTGTTTGAGAGAGAGATTAGTAAGCTTTGCACACACCTCAACTTCTTTTACTTCAAAGTCCTCTGAGTGTGCAAGACAAGGGTTCATATCAAAAGCCATTTTTCATATCAAGACAAGGGTTCAAAGTCCTCTGAGTGCGCGAGAATTAAGCCATTTTTCTTTCAAAAAACCATAGTGTAACATAGTAAAATTCATATCCACATCACTCTAAAAGAGTTCACATAGTGAAATATGGATTTAGTGTACGTGCAACATGCGTGTCTGCATGCACAAGTGTGCTTAAGTGCAGATGGCTCATCCTGTTTGAGAGAGAGATTAGTAAGCTTTGCACACACCTCAACTTCTTTTACTTCAAAGTCCTCTGAGTGTGCAAGACAAGGGTTCCCATAGGTTTCCGAGACTGAACTTGATCCATTCAATCTAACATAATGCAAAATAAAGCATTTAAATGAAAAAGAATCCATATTAAATACAGTACCCTTTGCCAAATTTTTATCTTCGACGGAGGGTATTATATATAACATACAATATATTTGTGTTAATCTACCCAGTTTATACACATTTATTTAATATATATTGTCTTTTAAAAGAACAGAAAACAAGAGGCAGAATCCTTACAGATCATTATCCAAATACAGTGCAAAGTGACCACCCCCACCAATTGCTAGACAGTCAAGGGAGCACAAAGTGTAATAGCGATTTGCACCTGTTCTTTTTTTTTTTACTGTGGTCAGTTCTCACTAAAAGAAACCTGTAGCCTAGAATTGCAGTTATAATATATGCCAAGGTTTGATTAGATTTTAGATTTCTTCCCAAGTCTTTCAGTCCGTCAAAACTGAATTAAGTCACTGATAATATAACATACTGAAATGTTAAACCAGGCTGCCAAGTAGCACAAAAAGAAAGGAATTGTTTATAATAGATATCTTTGGCTTTCATTCAGGCTTTCATAGCGTGAAGATAAATGTGAAATTCACAAGTGAAAGGACAATTGTGGTTTCTATTTTGTTTACGCATTCATAAAGTAAATAAGTATACGGATATCCTTTTCTCGTTTTCTATAATTGTAAAAAGTTATTCTTATGCATGTAAAAATGACATCCAAAATAAAAAATATGTTGAAGTCCAAGTATTGCATAAGAAACAAAAGGGAGATATAAATACCTGTAGGGTGAAAGATAACAGGATGTCCAGGTTTATCTGTGAAAACAAAAGTCTCATTCGTTCCCTGTTCGTTTTTTCAATGTCATTTAGAAGCATAGAAGAAAAGAATCACTAAATGAACTTGAAAAGAAGTATATGTCTTTCAGCAGTACCTGATATTTTTTCTTGTTGCTTGGTCTTAGGGGTGCCTCAATCAAGCCACCAAAAACTGCACCTTTACGATCCCCAACAACCTGAAAGAATATTTGTATAACATCAACAACAAAAGGAAGGATACACATGTAAGCACATATTTGGGCAAAGTTTAGCACCATTGCATCAATAATTCCAAAGTTATTGATAGCATATAAAAGCATGACACTATGCATTTTTAGGGACCTGCATTTTAAGTTTAAAGTAGCAGTAGAAAGCTATTTATAAGAAACTAAACAACAGATAATTTTAAATTAGCAGTAGAAAGCTATTTATCAGAAAAGAATCAGCAGGAATGACTTTTACTGAGAGAACGTTAAACTGCAGTTATTAATCACGTTACTATTGAGAGGCAGGAAACATAAGGTTGATCAGAAATCAGGAGAAAAGTATGCTTAATGGTTGAGAACCTCTTCCAGTTAACACATAGAAATAAGCTACATATTTCTAACGTAAACCCAACCATACAAGGTAAAACTTTGGTTTAAGTTGTCAACAGGTTATCCAAATATGTGAAATAGTCACGAAGTCATTTAGACCAATTTGATCAGAAACAAGCTACATGATGACCTATACCAGTAAATTTAAGCCTCCCAAATGATATGAAAACACATTTTTGCTTGATTTCAATAACCAACTAACGTAACATCATTTCACTAGTACTTCAAATTTATCACATATTTTTCTACTAGCACGATTTGAGATTAGAGAAACATTCATGCTAAAATCAGACATTGGTAGAAAACAAATAAATTTTTACCAGCAAACTGAGGCCAGGCCAAAGCATGCTCCTTCTGTATAGTGTTGAAAGTGAAATGCCATGCCTCCACGTACTACTCAGAAAAATAACGAAATATTAGACGGAGTGTCAAGCCCATGAACTACAGCAGTACATCAGAACTTTCAAGAGGTAGAATCTAATTCTGCAGAATAGGAACTTCATTTTTCTGACCTGTATAGTAATAACCATTTCCTTCCCTGAACAAGAGCTGGAAGTGAAGCATAAAGAGCAGTTCTTGTATTCACTGAGAGAAGCATCGAAGGTTCAGAGACATCTGGTATATCACTTAATGCATCAGGCTCATTGATTTTCTGGATATGTCTCATCTCTACTCCATCAGAGTTAGCATCATTAGCACCATTGTCACCGTCAATTTTCAAGTCAGAATCACCCCTGCGCTCATGATTTCGATATCCACTAATTCTTGCAACTTGATAAACAACCCTACCTAGCGTTTGTTTTCCCTTGGAAAATAAGCTTCTCCTTCCACCATTTTCCTTCATTACATAGTCAGATGTTGAAGGTCCTTGCTCCACTTTCTCATCACCTTGCTCATCTGAGTTTGGATTATCTCCAGACTCTGCAGATGCCAAGAACGAGTGAAGAAATGCAGTGAAGGAAGAAGTATCAGGACCATCAACTAGATCCCCTGAACCGTCTTCGCTAATCAACTCAAGTTGACTTCTTTTTGACTCCGTCTCATCTTCCTGAAAAGAGATTATAGATTGCATTACAGCTTGGACAACATATTGGCACAAAACCTTTACATAGTTCTACAAGAAAACATAAAGAAACAAAATTAATCATCCATGGATATCCGGAGTGCTTTTCGAGTTAATAACCAAAATGCTTCCATAGTTGCCTTAAATGGAGCATAATTGTCAATTAGGCGAGCTTATCTTGGAAGCTTTATCCAATATAAGATTATCCATTGGTATCAAATTCAGATACAAGACAGATAATAACACTTTTTCTCATTGATTATCCAAATAATACGAAACTAAGCACACCCATAAGACATTCTATTAATCAAACAGCTCTAGCTCAAAAATATCATTAAATAAAAAAAACAAATATAAAAATGTGCCCAGATAAAACTGACCACTGCCAAGAAAGAATTTAAACCAAAACAAGAATTAAAAAAAACCCCAGAAAGCTTATCAAGTCAACAGAGAGGGAAAAAGAAACTTACAGAAACAGGAGAAGGGGATTTGGGTTGGGTCTTTGAGGGTTTATCAGATATGGGGTTGAGGAAAACGGTGGTTAGATCAGATACAAAGTGGGCGGCTTTACTCCGAATGGACTGCTTCCTACCCATTTTCTATTTTTCCGGAATACATACAAAGCCTAAACCGATAAAGACGAACTCCTCACCACGTATCTAAAATCCCAACCCTTCAACTCATTTCGTCAAGATTCGCAATACCCACTTCCTGTTTTTATCTTTTACTTTTTTTTTGGTGGTGGTGGTCTTCTGGTGCTGCTGTATGAACTAATTCAATTCAGCCAAAACGACAAAGATAGGTATAGAAACCAGAACAACTGTATGTTCCTTCTGGGGTAAAGGACCAAAGGAAGAAAACTGGCCAGAAAAAGAGTGTATATGAAGCTATTTACTTTTCAAATTTGTTGAGGGTCGCCCTTGTTCCGTTCGTTCCACCCAACTCATGCCCAACGCTCCCAAAGCTCCTCTCGCTACACCTTTGTTGAATTCTTGGTCCGGGGTTCGGATATTGGAAGGTGTCAAAGTAACATAAATTGTATTAGTATATAATACGAGAAGACTTGTACCAAAATGACTCCGTGGCCCAATGGATAAGGCGCTGGTCTACGGAACCAGAGATTCTGGGTTCGATCCCCAGCGGAGTCGGACGGGTACGATTTTGTTTCCCTTTTCGTTTTTTGTCCACGTTTAAGCGGTGATCGAGAAGGGTAATTAAGTAATTAAGTCCACCTCTTCGTTTTAAATGGTACGGCCACCTGATTTTCTCTTGATCTCCCATGTTTTTTCATTGGATAGGTCCTCCCAAAAAAGCCTATAAAGCCTAGAGTAAAAAGAGAAGTCAAAATTGGGCAGACGTACAACTTTGGTGGGATTTCCACAAAGTCGTATATGCATATATAATTTCATCTTTGTTATAAAGCGTCATTAATGATATTTTTATTTTTTTAATTCATCGCAAAGGTGAACTATAAAAAAATAATTTAAAATTTAGGTGTTTTGTAATTAAAGCCTGAATTTTAGACTCTATAATATAATATATTGAGATTAAGAATTTCTAAAAATTTATATCTTAAATTAACTTTCGGATAATTTTAACTGAGAAAAGATAATAATATCCTCAAAATTAAGGATAATAATAATAATTAATCCAATTTTTTTTATAAAATATTATGAGGATATTATTATCTTTTATCAGTTAAAATTATCCAAAAAGTTAATTCATGATATTAATTTTCAGAAATTCTTAATCTCAATATATTATATTGTAGAGTATAATATTCAAGATTTAATTACAAAACACCCAAAATTTTAGGATATTCTTTTGCAGTTCACCCCTGCAGTGAATTAAAAGAATGAAAATGTTAATAAGGACTGTTTGAAACATGAGAATGAAAGAATGAAAATGTCAATAATGACTGTTTGAAACATGGGAGGAGCTACCCATTGAAAAAAACTTACGAAATCAAGAGAAAATCGTATGGCTTCTGCCTAACTTGATTTCTGTTGTTCTTTGTACTTTTTTAGTGGATCGTTTATATCATTCAAGCCATACGATTTTCTCTCGATCTCCTAGGTTATTTTAGTGGGTAGCTCCTCCCAAATAAAGCCTAGAGTTAAGAGAAATTAAAATTGGGTGGACATACAATTTCGGGTGGGATTCCACAGTCGTGTATGCATATATGATTTCATCTGTCGTCCCCATGTTTCAAACAGTCATTTATGACATTTTCATTCTTTTAAGTCACCGCAAGGGTGAACGGCAAAAGAATATCCTAAAATTTGGGTATTCTATAATTAAAGCCTGAATTTTAGACTCTGTAATATAATATATTGAGAATAAGAATTTCTGTAACTTAATATCATGAATTAACTTTTTGGATAATTTTAACTGATAAAAAATAATAATATCCTCAAAATTAAGGACAATTATAATGATTAATCCAATTTTTTTTAATAAAATATCATTATTTTTTCGTTACTAAAATTGCTCAAAAAGTCAATCTATGATATTGATTTTCAGAAATTGTTAATCTCAGAATATTATTTTATAGAGTTCAAATTATAGGATTTAAATTGCAGAATACTTAGATTTGGATGATACTTTTTTTTTAACAATTCACTATTTACCACAAAAATCAAATTATTTATAGCTAGAGAAGTCAATTGAGATAAATTACCATCGCTTGAGGTTGTAGTGAAGTTAGATTTACTTGGTCCAAATATATAGTTCTCTTCAATTTATCTTGTTTTGGAAATGTGTCAGTTTTGAACGATATAAATGATCAACTAAAAAAGTACAGAGAACAACAGAAATCAAGTTAGGCGGAAGCCATATGATTTTCTCTCGATCTCCTAGGTTTTTTTAGTGGGTAGCTCCGACCAAAAAAAACCTAGAGTTAAGAGAAATCAAAACTGGGCGGACATACAACTTCGGGTGGGATTTCCACAGTTGTGTATGCTTATATAATTTCATATTTCATCCTCATGTTTCAAACAGTCATTTTTGATATTTTCATTCTTTTAATTCATCGCAAGGGTGAACTGCAAAATAATATCCTAAAATTTGGGTGTTCTGTAATTAAAGCCTGAATTTTAGACTCTGCAATATAATATACTGAGATTAAGAATTTCGGAAAATTAATATCATGAATTAACTTTTTGGATTATTTTAACTGATAAAATATAATAATATCCTCAAAATTAAGGACAATTAAAACGATTAATCCAATTTTTTTTATAAAATTTTATTATTTTTTCGTTACTAAAATTGGTCAAAAAGTCAATCTATGATATTGATTTTCAGAAATTATTAATCTCAGAATATTATTTTATAGAGTTCAAATTTTAGGATTTAAATTGCAGAATACTTAGATTTGAATAATAGTTTTTTTTTTTTTTTTAACAATTCACCATTTACCACAAAAATCAAATTGTTTATAGCTAGAGAAGTCAACTGAGATAAATTACCATCGCTTGAGGTTGCAGTGAAGTTAGATTTACTCGGGCCAAATAAACAGTTCTCTTCAATTTATCTTGTTTTGGAAATATGTTAGTCTTGAACGATATAAACGATCCACTAAAAAAGTACAGAGAACAACAGAAATCAAATTAGGCGGAAGCCATATGATTTTCTCTCGATCTCCTAGGCTTTTTTAGTGGGTAGCTCCTCCCAAAAAAAGCCTAAAGTTAAGAGAAATCAAAATTTGGCGAACATACAACTTTAGGTGGGATTTCCATAGTCGTGTATGCATATATAATTTTATCTTTCATCCCCATGTTTCAAACAGTCACTTTTAACATTTTCATTCTTTTAATTCACCGCAAAGGTGAACTGCAAAAGAATATCCTAAAATTTGGGTGTTCTATAATTAAAGCCTGAATTTTAGACTCTGCAATATAATATATTGAGATTAAAAATTTCTGAAAATTAATATCATAAATTAACTTTTTGGATAATTTTAACTAATAAAAGATAATAATATTCTCAAAATTAAGGACAATAATAACGATTAATCCAATTTTTTTTAAAAAAATAATATTGTTTTATCTTTACTAAAATTAGTCAAAAAGTCAATCTATGATATTGATTTTCAGAAATTATTAATCTCAAAATATTATTTTATAGAGTTCAAATTTTAGGATTTAAATTGCAGAACACTTAGATTTGAATGATACTTTTTTTTTAACAATTCACCTTTTACCACAAAAATCAAATTGTTTATAGCTAGAGAAGTCAATTGAGATAAATTAGCATCGCTTGAGGTTGCAGTGAAGTTAGATTTACTTGGTCCAAAAAAACAGTTCTCTTTAATTTATCTTGGTTTGGAAATGTGTCAGTCTTGAACGATATAAACGATCCACTAAAGAAGTACAGAGAACAACAGAAATCAAGTTAGGCAAAAGCTATACGATTTTCTCTCGATCTCCTAGGTTTTTTTAGTGGGTAGCTCCTCCCAAAAAAAGCCTAGAGTTAAGAGAAATTAAAATTGGGCGGACATACAACTTCGGGTGGGATTTCCATAGTCGTGTATGATATATAATTTCATCTTTCATCCCCATGTTTCAAACGGTCATTTTTGACATTTTCATTCTTTTAATTCAGCGCAAGGGTGAACTGCAAAATATCCTAAAATTTGAGTATTCTGTAATTAAAATCTGAATTTTAGACTCTGCAATATAATATACTGAGATTAAGAATTTTTGAGAATTAATATCATGAATTAACTTTTTGGATAATTTTAACTGATAAAAAATAATAATATCTTCAAAATTAAGGATAATAATAACGATTAATCCAATTTTTATATAAAATATTATTATTTTTTCGTAACTATAATTGATCAAAAAGTCAATCTATGATATTAATTTTCAGAAATTATTAATCTCATAATATTAATTTATAGAGTTCAAATTTTAAGATTTAAATTGCAGAACACTTAGATTTGAATGATACTTTTTTTTTTAACAATTCACCATTTACCACAAAAATTAAATTGTTTATAGCTAGAGAAGTCAATTGAGATAAATTATCAATGCTTGATATTGCAGTGAAGTTAGATTTACTCGGTCCAAATAAACAATTTTCTTCAATTTATCTTGTTTTGGAAAAGTGTCAGTCTTAAACTATATAAACTTTCCATTAAAAAAATACATAGAAACAGAAATCAAATTAGGTAAAAGCCATTCGATTTTGTTGGCATATTCCTAAAGAGACTAGAGTTAGAGATGTGCTAGAGAGCTTAGAGTTAGAGTAGGGTTAGTTACAAAAGCTTAGTAGATTTAAAGGAAACTTTTTTTGAGGACTTACTTTTTTGTAGCCAAGTTGAGTTGTCGAAGTTAATGCATATTGAAAAGACTCTTGTTGGAATGCAAATGGCCTCCAAACCGGCTTATACTCCGTCTCTCTTAAATTTATTTTGTTTTGGAAAAGCAATGGCTTTGATATAGGGCCCACCAAATGTAGAGAAATCAAATTATGTAGACATAAAATTTAGGGGGATATTCCTAGAAATCTAGAGTTACGGATATTGAGATGTGTTATTTATGAAATCTAGCCAAAACTGGATGACATTTTTGAGGAGTTGAACTTGTTGGAAAGCAAGGTTGAGTTGTTATATTTGATGTATGCTGAAAAGACTATGCAGAGGCCCTACAAGCTAATTTGTTCAAGTCAAGTCTCAATACTTATCTAGTTTTCGTTTGATGTAAAATGATTCCATTTACAGGAATCCTCTGATTTGTTTTTCCTTCTTATTACTAAACCTCATCTTGGGATAACTTGGACCTAAGGAACCTAGTGGTGATGAAAGGGATACGTTAACCCTTTTCTAACTAGGTCTTATGGGGCTGTGGGCCGACCTTCTACAATACATCTATAAAACAATACAAATATGCAACAATTTAGGTCATAATGAAATAAGATTCAATCGATTTGGATGAAGTTCTCATAAATTTAAAACATTTCAAAAAAGTGTTGACATTGAACTGATATACTAAAAAAGTTAAAAGATTATATATATATATATATATATATATATATATATATATATATATATATATCAAATTTGGTAGCCATTCGATTTCAGGTAGGATATGCTCGAAAAGCCTAGAGTTAAAAGGATTGAAATGTGATGGTTATCAAAGCTTGGGACTAAGGCTCAGTTTGGTATAACTTTTCAAAAAGTCAAAACCACTTATTCCATAATTTTTGAATATAGACGTGTTTGGTAAATACCCAAATAGCAGATTTTTGGATAATTTTGCCCAAAGTCACAACTAAAAACTGAAGCTGGTCTAGTAGAAATTTAGATTTTTAATTATGCTGGAATCCGCCTTTCTCTTTAATGAACATTTTAAAGTACCAAAAGTAACCTTCAACATTTATGAAAATACTAAGTAAATACCCTTTTACCTAAACCTAAAACACGATCTAACTCTCCTATTCCTCTCTTCCATCACTTATTAGAGGATACACGGTGACTAATTGGAATTTAGAAGCAGAACGTGGGGGAAGAAGGTGGAGCTGTAACTAATCATGATTACCTTCTCTAAGTGCCGTCATGGACTCGTCAAAATGGATCGCAAGCTCTCCCCTTGTGCGACTGTGTTACCGACAACAGTTAAATCTTATCGGCAATGCTCCTCAATCGTTCGTACCTTATTTGGAGAAGGTCTATAGGGTAAGATGTTGGAAAAGTGTCAAATTCTTCGTCTAGCCGCATGCGAGATTCTTGTGTTCACGAGGGAGCATTTCTTGTGTGAAACCGGTAATTCCATAATCTAGTCAAGAACATGTCTAGGAAAACTGTTGGAAGCATGAGCTCAGGAAAACTATTGGTTTTTAAAATGATTTTCGCAGTAAAAGATTGGTCTAAGAATATTCAAAAAAATTTCTCAAAACAATTGACCATATGAGTGCATAGTATTAATTCAAAACAAATAGAAACATACAAAGAGAATAAATCTAATACCTCTTGCAGCCTATCAATGGATCTTATCTTTTCTATCTTCTAAATTATAATCTTCCAATCTAAGTCTCAAGCACAATTGGATGAACAAGTGAGCGTTGCGTACAATTTTTTAAAACTTCCTCTTTAAGGTATTGCAATATTCTCAACACATGAGATTGTAAGAGTTTGTTCTACGGGGAATAAAAAGACTCTTCTTTTCTTCTCTCTAGGTTATGGAAGCTCTGAAGAAAATAATACGTAGTATATTCTACTAGGGTTTCACCTTATATAATACGTAGTTTATTCTGCTAGGATTTCAATTTGCAAAGAGTCAAAAGCACGCAGGCCACAAAACTATCCATTGATCTTCTTGGGTCTCCTCTTCTCTTCTGATATTTTTACAAATAAAATTTGTAAAATGTGATATTTCTATAAATACTTTACAAAACAAGCCTATCCTATATGATTATCTAAATAATCATTTGGACTTGGATCTATTTTTTTTAACG
>JXTB01000834.1:13881-68391 GCA_002914805.1 Parasponia andersonii | reverse complement strand
CTCACTCCTTCAAGAAAGAGTGTTTCACTTTCAGTCAGTTTCTCAATTTTTGTTTATCTAATTATCTGATAATTAGATATTTTTGAATTCAAAATTTAAATAAATTAGAAAACTTATCTCTCCATAATTTAATTAATTAATTATTATGGACAAATAATTTATTTAGACAAAGTGTGTCGTAATAGAAATAATGTTAAAGAATATAACGTTATGAATAAGAGTCTATAACTACTCAAGATTAAGATTAATTTATATATGATCATCTAGTGACATTATTCAAACTCTCAATAGTTAACGAAATTTTGTGATATTCAAATCATGTCTGGTCTAGTCCAATATAATTGAACTATATAAAGTACTTCTATTGTGATGTCAACACATCAATAATCCGGATAAGATTAATACATTCTCAATATTAATGAACCATACTAATAATATTTAATTAAAGATCCCAATTTTTAATTAATTATTACTAATTATATTTAGTTCATTATCCATAAATTTAATCATCATATATATAACACTTATATAACATTTATCCATAATTAAAATGGCCTCACCAATCATTTTCCACTAATGTTTGATAAGATTGTGGGCTAACTCTTTACAATTCAAGGTCTTGTCTAGCCTGACCCTTTATAAACATGTCAGGCTAACACTCCTAATCCCAATTTCCAACATTGTAATCATAGGACCATTGCCGACTCTATTTGAAATTTAGAGAAATTAGAGTGTACATTCTTTTTTTACACTTTATTTTAATTAATATCTGTTTTTCACTTTTTATTACTAAATAGTTGAGTATATGTATTTTATGCTTAGTATATCTACTTATATATCTGTTTTAATTTATATACTGAGTATATTAGTTTTTATACTGGTTACTTATATTTCACACTTGGTATATCTACTAATATACTAGTCTTTTGCTACAACATTTAGAAAATACATATTTACTTAAAATGAGCCAAAATTTGAACATTTTACTACAAGCCCCATGAATTTTGATAGTTTCTTTTGTATTTTTTTTAATCTCACATTTAAGCCACAACTAATAAAAGGGTAATTAAGTCATCGTAAGTATTTTTTTTTATTAATAAATAAAAAAGGCTATACTCATACCCCAAGTGATATAAAAGCACATGCTATAGTAGTAAAAATATCAAATTAGACAAAAGAATACATCTAAATAGGGATGTGTATAGGATGGTTTTTCGAGTTTTCGATTTTTTGGGTTGGGGTTTGGGATATTGGGGAATGAAACCCAATTATAATTTTATTATTCTGGATTTTTGATGTCGGGTTTTGAGCGAATAGACGGGTTTCAGGTTTCCAAGATTAGTTTTGATGGGCTTAGATGAGTCTTTAACATACATTTTGGGCTTTGAAATTTCTTTTAAAATGTTTTTGGCATAATTTTTAGGATTTTTCACCCAAATTGCTGAATTTTAGATTACTATTTGAAATTTAGCCATTTTCAAACAATGGCTAAATTTTGAAACTTATTTGAAGAATGGCTATTTTTCATATTTAATAGATCAAAATATATTAATTTATTTTGTATAAAATTAATTTATTTTTTAAAAAATTGATCAACTAAAAAACATCCATTTATCAAAATAAATGTAATATCCTCCAATTTCACACACGTATGTATAGATATTTGAGTAAATATTTAGTGAAATCGGAAGACGCAACTCGACTTAGAACTAATAAAATAGTAGAGAATTAAAAATTTTTAAACTTTGTAAAAGTATAAGAAAAACTCCATCATAATTATATATGTGAGTATATGTGTATAGATAGAATAAAGGCGCATCAGCTGTACCTTGAGCGAAGAGTATTTCGTAGAAAAATACTTAAAAGTTCAAAAATAAAGTAAGTAACATTTCACTTGTAATATAGGAAATTATCTGTATGTGTGTGAATATGTGGAATTTTCTAATTATGTGATTATATGTTATGTACGTTAATGAAATGCATCTACATCATTGCATGCATAACATAAAATATTATTTATTTATTTTTAAAGTTACATTATTTTATGTGTCTTATAATACTTGATTTTTGAAAAGAAAGGAAAACTTTTGTATACTATGTTTCCTAGATAGTTAGGGTAGACATGGGACGTGACAGGTGGCATCCCAAATATGTGAAAAGTGTACCCTTAATGAGTTAGATCCTAGTATGGATCGATATGTTTACAATATGGGGATGGCTTCCTGTGTACACTGAGGTTAATATTATTTTTGTAGAAGAACTTCTATGTTGCCTATGTTGTGGCCACTTATGTTATATTATACGGCTCAATGACAAGTCTACTGTTCTGACTAAGTAGTTTAGTACACAAAGGGCCCTATGTTAAGTTATGATTGTTTTTAAAATGTTTATAAGAACATCATGCATAATGTTACTTATTGAGTTTTATACTCACGTATATTCTTACATAGTAGAGAGTATTAATGACATATGAGTTTAAAAGAGGAGCGTCGATTTTTTGACCACGATGAATGTATATAAGTGTTTTGACATTATGTTTCTAATAGTGTGTTTTTGCATCTATTTTTTAGCTTGTAAACTCTACTGATTCAAATTAATGAAGTCTTTTCCCAAGTACAGGAGTGTCAAAGTAATGAATTACTCGGTGAGACCGAGGTCAATCTACAGGAAGGTTAGTGAATAATACAAGACTATAACACATATATTACAAGAATAAAAATGATAAGAAAAAATATGTTATAGGATGATTATGACAATATGATACAAAGTGACAGAAATATAATGATATGAAGTTGTAGACTTAAACAACTGCTAAAATTAGAGAATCCACTCTTAGATATATCAAATAAGTATAACCTAAATTCTTTTATCACTCAATTGGAATCCACACACAACGGAGGTTCCAATTGGAAGGCTAATTATTGAAGATAAATTATTAGTTATTTATGTGATTAGATTAATTTTCTTAATTATCTTTTTTGATAATGCCAACACTTGCAAATGTGGTCAAGCATTCAGGGTGCCACATTTTGTCCACAACAAATCAAAATCCCTTCCTAGCACAACCGGTACAAAAGGAATTAAGTATTTGTTATGTCAAAGGTTGACTACAATGAATTAAGACCCGCCACTTAACAAGAAGGGTATTGCGATTGATTAAGAAAATTAAGTAGCATATGTATAACAGTGATTAAAAGATATAAACAATGAAGTCTACCTAGAGTTTAGATTATACCTATCTTTCCCCCAAAAGATTCACCCTTTCACCTTAGTAATATGCAAGATTAAATAAATATGATGAAAAAGAACAACAAGTATAAACACAATATGAACATAACTTTAAATACAAAACTCTTACTATTTTGAAGGCAAAGCAAGATTATGATAATATGAATAGCAAGAGGAGAATAAAAGAGAGTGATCTTATTCTTAAAACCAAAATGCCTCTTAAGCCTAGCTTAAGCATCTATTTATAGGAAAACTTAGAGATACAAAGTCAAAATTTGTAGACTAAAGATAAGAGCAAGTTGGCAACTTATTTTGGCAGATTCAGTTTCTCCCAAAGATGTATCTGAAACTCTATGAATTTAGATAAAAACTATTTAATCAAAGAAGCTTGAAGCATGAGGAGTCGTATGCCACCAAAATTGCATCCATTGGAGATGTAATTCTTTACTTATAGCAAAAATGGTGAAGATAGGTTTTGTTGAGTCAAAATTGGTTGCTGATCTTATCATCTGGAAAGATCTGATATTTTTACCTAGAAGTTTTAACTTCTTTTGAATTTTCTTGAAGAAAGAATCATCTAGATAGTTTTGTTTACATATCCATAGCATTGAGAATCACTCTATTTGATATTTTAATGAGGCCAGAATGGGTCAAATATTAAAGGGTGTCGGGCTGAATGTGAATGCAGTCTAATTTAAAATTTTATCTATTTGAGACCTATTTTGAAATAATATTGGTAGATCTTGTAAATTGGTTTTAGTGAATAATTGAGTGCAAAATCCATGAGTTCAAGAATTGGACCAAAATTCCATGTAGTTTAGAATCTGTGCCCATTTTAAAAAACTTGCGCAGAAACGAATATTTAGTAGAAATTAAGGATAATTCTTACTTTTATACCTATATCTACAAAAGTACTTTAAATTAGAGAATTTAATGAAATTTTAAGTATATAATGATGATTTAATCTCATAATAAATATACACAATTAGACGTTCATCACATCCGCTAACCAGCTTATTACTAGTCCCTAGTAATTAAAGTGTTATCACTTAACAAAAATTCCTTCCAAAGTAATCACCACTTTTTCTCTCTTTGATTTATCCAAATAAACAAACTCTTAATTTTTATTGAATCAAATATTAATAAACCTTCATTTTATGCTCATGTAATAACACATAATCATGGGGCTTGATTGAAAAATGTAATATAAGTTCTAATATTTCACCAAAAGTAGCTTCTTTGAGTATGGGGCAATTTTTGTTTTTGTTTTTTTTTTTAACGTAATATTATGAACAATACATCCTTAACCCATGTAGCGAGCTTTAGGCTAATGACTCCCAGACCAATTGGCCTCTAGGCATTAGGTGTTGAGACACTTTTACGAGCTAGATAACTCAGGTTGCAGATGCTTTTATTAAATAAGACAACTATAGATAGTGCAATGTCTAGTTTCCTTAAGTTTTCTCCTTAACTATTTAATGAGTTTTGGGCCAATAACTCCCAAGCCAGTTGGCCTTAGAGTATTAGGTATTAAGACACCTCTTCGGGCTTAGTTACTCGAGTTAAGGAGGCTACAAAACCAAACTTTTCTATGATTTTTTTTAGAATAATATGTGCCCTTTTTTTTCTTTTATTATTATTATTATTATTATTATTATTTATTTTACACTTCCCTTAGTTGCTACCTTTGATAAAATATAAGAACTTGAGTATCATAGCAGTTCAATTTGCAATCCACAATCATATGTTAAAGTGTGTGTGTGCGGAGAATGGTTTATGAATATTTGCTAAATAAGTATATGAATATAATCTAACAGTTTGTAAATTTGAATAATTCAAAAAGAAATGCATGATGAATCAATATTAGGAAATTTAAAAATCAAGACTAAATGTTATATATCCACTATGATGTATCTCAAGAGTTCCAATGCCCCCTAGCAAGGCAATAAAAGCATCAGAATAATCAAGCATCTTTTGTATTCATCTATGCATTGTTGACACTTTCAATTCTTCTCCAACTGTTTTTCTGGTGATGTTTCCTTTAGTCAAAGATTTTGGGATGATTCCCAAAATTTGGCTTCCTCCAATGAATACAGCTGTTGACACGCACCCTATTAACCCAAGACTACTTTCCCCATAAACTAAATGGCTTACCATCTTTTTGTTGTCCCAAAATAGCCCCAATAGCATAGTCACTAGCATCACATATTATTTTAAAAGGAAGAGACCAATCGGGTGGTTAAATGATAGGAGCACAGGTGAGAAATTTTTTAAGCTTTATAAATGCTTCTTCACATTCTTTAGTTCATTCAAAAATATTGTCTTTAGATATGAGGTTACACAATGGTTTAGATATTATACTGAAATCTTTGATAAACCTCCTATAAAAACCAGCATATTCTAGGAATGATCTAACATCTCTTATATACTTTGGTGTAGGTAAGTTAGAAATTAATTCAATTTTTGACTTGTCTACTTCAATTCTTTTTAATGAAATAATATGGCTAAGAACAATCCTATTTGTTATCATGAAATGACATTTTTCCTAATTAAGTACAAGATTCTTTTCTTCACACCTTTTTAAGACTTTCTCCAAGTTCATTAGACAATCATCGAAAGACTCACCAAAAATAGAAAAATCATCCATGAAAATTTCAAGAGAACGTTCAATCATATTACTAAATATGCTAAACATGCATATTTGAAATGTAGCTGGTGTATTATATAATCTAAAAGGCATCCTACGATAAGCAAATGTAATAAATGGACATGTAAAAGTGGTTTTCTCTTGATTTTTAGTTACTATTTTAATTTGATTGCACCTTGAATACCTATCTAGGAAACAATAAAATTCATGTCCTGCAACTCTTTCAAGGATTTGATCCATAGAAGGTAAAGGAAAATGGTCTTTCCTAGTCATTGAATTGAGTTTCCTATAGTCAATACTCACACACCAACCAGTAACAGTCCTAGTTAGAATTAATACATTATTTTCTTTTTTTACCACAGTAACTCTAGATTTCTTAGTTACAACTTAGGTAGGACTTACTCATTTACTATCAGAAATAGGAAAATAATTCTATTATCTAGGACTTAATAACTTCATTTCTCACTACTTCTTTCATATCAGGATTAAGCCTTCTTTGCATTTCTCTTGTGGGTTTGCTATTTTTCTCTAAATAAATCTTGTGTGTGCAAATCAAAGGATTTATTCCCTTTATGTCGGCTATGGTCTATCCTAAAGTAGATTTATTCATTTTTAAAGTTTGTAACAACTTACCTTCTTGGTGTACATCAATTTTAGAAGAGATTATTACTGGAAAAGTCTCATCTTCCACTAAAAAGGAGTATTTGAGATTAGATGGCAATGGTTTCAACTTAAACTTAGGTGATTCGATGCTTAAAGGCATTGTTATTCTGGAATGTGATGGTAATTTTTCGAATCTTGACCTTCATCCTTTGTTTTCCATTATTTGAGAATAGTCAAGTAAAGAATATATATTAGAGATATCATGATCCAAATGCATACTTGATTCAAATGAATTAACTAAACAAACTTCCAATGGATCTAAATTTCTCCCTGTTTGAGCACAATCTCTTAAGATGGTTTCAATCACGTTAGCCTCCTTATTTTCATCTTCTTCATGTGGTTGCTTACACAAATTGAAAATATTAAGTTCAAATGTCATGTTCCCAAATGAAAGCTTCGTCACTCCATTCTTATAATTGATCAAAGCATTAGAAGTTGTTAGAAGTGGTCGTCCTAAAATAATAGGAATTGGATTTCTTACCTCAACAGGTTGTGTATCCAAGATAATAAAATCCACAAGATAAAGGAATTTATCAACTTGAACTAATACATCTTCTACTATTCTTCTTGGGAATTTAACTGATCTATCGGCAAGCAAAAGAGTGATATAAGTTGATTTTAACTCACCTAGATTGAGTTTTTGATAAATTGAATATGGAAGTAAATGCACACTAGCTCCAAGTTCAAGTAATGCTTGTTCAATTTTTTGTTCACTAATAACACATGAAATTATAGGACAACCAGGGTTTTTATATTTCAAGCTATTATTGTTTTGAAGTATTGAACTTACTTGTTTGGCTAGAAAAGCTCTTTTTTTCACATTCAGTTTTCTTTTCATAGTATACAAGTCCTTCAAGAATTTAACATAAAATGGTATATGTTTAATAGCATCCAATAAAGGGATATTGCTCTTTACGTGTTTGAAGATTTAAAAAATTTCAGGATTGTGATTTACTTTCCTTGTATTATTCAAAGCATGAGGAAATGGGAGAGTATGAGAAGATTCAATCTTTTCTTCAGAGGGTATAGGTTTTGTAAAATCTGATAAGTTTTAAGGGTATTTTGGACTTTTTAGAGCTAATAGCATAATTGTAATTATTGATTTACGAAATAAAATATTCAAAATATCTGAATATTATATTGAGGTGCTACAATACCCCTTAATTGCATAAAAGGGATTCAGAATTCTCAAATTATCTCAAAGAAAGCCACTGGGAAGAGAGAAAAGAGAGAAAAAACATCGGATCTGCCGCCGTCTCAGCCAACACCACTAGTCCCGCCGTTTCGACATCGGACGAAACCGTAGTGGTCCCGCAAAGATTCTGCCTCCGGTGAGGTTTTCTGGCCACCGGAGCGTCGTCCGACCTCCGTTTTCAACTCCTCCAGCAATTGGAGTCTCGTCTCACTATCGCCGATCAATTCCAAGTGGTTGCTCGTCAAAATTCATCTCCGATGAGTTTTTACCACTTTTACTGTTTTTACCAATTAAGTAAAAAAGTGATATTTTCGTAAATTTTTGGTTAGATAATTATTTTATCCGAGGTAAATATATAAAGTGAAAGATGGTTAAAAATCATGAACAATTATGGTTGGTAAAAGTTAAAATGATATCTAGAAATGTGTTAATTTTCTAATTAGAAAAATGGTATTTTTCTAAGCTAGAACAAAAGTGATATTTTTATAAAACTCAATAGTGTTAGACTAGAGTCTGTTATCATGCAGATTTGGGCCTTAGGTTGAGATTAGAAAATTATAATTTTTCAAAATATAATTGCAAAATTGACATTTTAACAAATAGTTAGTGAAGTTGATATTGTTTTTTAAATATTTTTGAAAATGTTATTTTCTTAAATAATTATTTTATTGATATTTTTTGTAATATTTTAGAAAAGTGATATTCTTGCAAAGAATCAGCAAAGATTATATTTTTCTAAATACTTTGGAAAAATTGGACATTTTTTGTATTAATTCCAAAAAGAGAGATTTTTGTAATTCTCGGAATTTTGGGCTTAAATAATGCTAGGGACCTCCAAACTGAGTTATGATTTCAAATTTGGACTTAATAAGGTCGAGACATGAATTTTGATATAAAATACGACTATGTTTCGCTATTGAACGAAAATTAGAATTTCGTGTCACAAATTACACCGTTTTGTGTGCCACGGGTTGGTCCCGCACCAGAATCCATTTTTGACAAAGTATATATCTAATCTAACATTTTTTGGTGTTCTGAATTCAGTGGTGATCTCTGTTTCTCCATTTGAGGCTCCGATGGAAAAGTTATTTTTTGAAATGGACTTACCAGGATCCCTAAATTGTCATTTAAGCACATGAGTGACTAGCCAGGGATTTTTCGAGCATCATTGACCTGGTATTACTACCATATCAAGGTAGGAGTTCAATTACCTGATTTTATATCTGTTTGTTTTATAATTTCATTAAAACTTATTTATGAAAAATTGTGATCTTACGATAGATTGACAAATCGTTGAAAATTATTAGATTATACTGGGATTAGACTGTGTGGATTATTTTACATATTTTTATATTGTGATTATGAGGTAAAATAGTAGTGTATTGCTCATGTTATATTAAATCCCAGAATAATGCTAAGTTGAATTTTTAAAGCATGATTTAATTCATGGATGTATTGTTATTGTAAACAATTACATGTTGGACATACCATAGGATCATACACTTGAGTTCTATTATTGCATCATAGTAGTTTAGATCGCCGGCGAGTTGCTACAGTGCTAGGTAAAAGACCTAGGCTCCTGTGTAAGTTTTTAGTTGATACACCTACAGGTAATATCAGGATGCTGGGTACCTTTGCTACAGAGGTATTACAGGGTCGTGAATGGAGGATGAGAGCTCACTCATATACTTGGTTGATTACGATATATACAAACATATGTTTCTGGTTTTGGTTTTTGAAAATGTCATTATTCTAGATACCAACTATTTTATATATCTAGTTTTTAAATGGATTTTCGAGAAGGTATTAACCATGCAGGTTTGGTAAAATTGTATCTATTCAAAAAGGTAATTGAATTTCTACTGAACATGTGAATGCTCATCCTCCTACTTCTCCCACTTTCAGGTGTTTGTCTAATTGAGATAGTCGTCTTAATGGATAGACAAGCTATGTAGTTTGTGTATACTGTTCTAGTACTAATCCTTGGTAGGTGTTCGTACTCTGTTATCCTTCTTTCCTTGTTTAGTTATTTAGCTAAGATTAGTAGGTGGATGTATGTGGATGGTTTTATTGTTAAATTGAGTATTTGAAATAACAAATAATTTTATATAATACATTTTAGACATTGAACTAAATATTTCAGTTAAACTCAATTATTAAAGCTTATAATTTCTCAAAAAGTTTTAAAAGAGATTGTTAGAAATTTTCTTATACTTTGATGAATATTTCTTTTATATGAAATTAAAACTAATAAGAGTTTTAATGATTATGGAATTTATAATAATTTGAGGATCAAAACGAAATTATCTAATACATGATTTCTCTTAAATTTTGTTAAATTAATATTTTATTATATTTTCACTTAAAATTACTAAAAGTCACGGTTTTAGATTTTCGGTCATGACAAGTTTAACTTCTTCCTTTACCCTTGGAGTTTAATTCATCATCTTTCTCACAAGGTTCAAGAATAGGTTTTTCAACAATCTTACTATTACGAAGAGTCATGATTGATTTGACTTGATCCATAGGTTGGTCTCCAAAGGATCTTGCATGTGAATTGAATTGTCCCTTGGGGTTTTGCTATGATTGAAAGAGAAACTTACCTTTCTCTTGAATTTGGAGGGCAGATGCAAATTTTGCAAGAGTATCTTTCAAATCCGCCATAGTTTGGGCATTTTAAGTATTGATAAGCTCTTGCTTTTTAATGAATGAATGCAATGTTTCTTCAAAATTTTTCCTAGGAGGTATGTAAGGTGCATAACTTTGAGGATTTTGAAATTTTTGTTGTGCATGAAATAGTAGTTGTGAAGATTGTACATGATTATCATTCCTTCAACTAAAATTTGGGTGATTTCTCTATCTGGGATTATATATTTGAGAATATGGATTAGGATTTGGTCTTTTGAATGTATTTAAAATATTAGCTTGCTCATAAAGACATTCCTTAAAAGAAGGCAAAGTTGGATAATTATTAATTGAGTGATCATTAGTTTTACAAATATGACACACAATTTCTTGCACATATTTCACTTGACCACTCTTTTTCATTTCAAGTGCCTCGACTTCTCTAGTTAAGGATGCAAGTTTGGCTTGGAACTTGTGATCTTCCCTAAGATTATATATGCCTCCACTAGATGTAGAGGGTTGAGTTTTGGTAGGTGCCTCAAAAGTTCTTACAGTGTCCCAATTTTGTGCATTTTCAGCTAGTAAGTCTAAGTATTCAATTGCCTCATTGGGGTCTTTATTTTTAAAAGTACCATTACATATCATTTCGACTATTTGTCTATCTCTAGGTATTAATCCCTCATAAAAATGTGACATTAACCTCCACGTTTCAAAACTATGGTGAGGACAAGTATTAAGTAATTCTTTATACCTATCCTAATACTGGTAAAATATTTCTCCTTGTTTTTGAGTGAAAGTAGTGATTTGCCTTTTGAAAGAATTTGTTTGGCAAGGAAGAAATTTTTTTTAAAAAAACTGTTGTTGCATTTCATCCCAAGAACCAATGGAGCCCGACCTAAAATTTTATAGCCATGTTTTAGCTTTATCTTTTAATGAAAAAGGAAAAAGCTTAATTCGAATGGTGTTCATGCTACAATTTTGGTCATTATAAGTATTATACATCTCTTCAAATTCCCTTAAATGCAAATACGGATTTTCTGAATCTAAGTCATAAAAAGTTGGTAGAAGTTGAATGATACTGTGCTTGAAATTAAAATGAGATGCATCAGGAGGAAAAACTAAACATGAGATGTACCTATTCTTGTGGGATTCATGTGGTCTCTTAGTATCCTAGGTCTAGCTTAGTGATTATGTACAGAATGATTATCTCCTTGGTCAATTTGACTTTCGGCCATGTTTTCAAGAGAAAATGAAGGCTTCCTAATAAGTCTACCACTTGATGAGCGTGACCTAACTTTCATACAAATGAAAAAACAAGAAAGGATTTTTTTTATCAATAAGAAAGAAAATGAAGAAGGAAAAGGATGAGATGATAATTAAAAGGAAAATAAATGAAATTATAGTTTGTAGAATAAATTTTACCTCCCCGGCAATAGCCTCAAAAACTTGACTGATTCAAATTAATAAAATCTTTTCTCAAGTGCAGGAGTATTAAAGTAATAAATTACTTGGTGAGACCGAGATCAATCCATAGGAAAATTAGTGAATAATACAAAACTATAACACATATATTACAAGAATAAAAATGATGGAAAAAAGTATGTTGTAGGATGATTATGACAATATGAAACAAAGTGACAAAAATATTGCAGAATTAAATAATTGCTAAGTTTAGGGAATCCACTCTTAGATATATTAAATAAGTATAACCTAAGCTCTTTTATCACCTAATTGAAATCCACACATAATGGAGATTCCAATCGGAAGATTAATCATTAAAGGTCTATTATTAGTTGTGCAATATTAGTACAAAGGAATCAAGTATTTGTTGTGCTAAAGGTTGACTACAATAAATCAAGACCCACCACTTAATAAGGAGGGTATTACAATTGATTAAGAAAATAAAGTAGCACATGTATAACAGTGATTAAAAGATATAAATAATGAAGTGTACCCAGAGTTTAGATTATACTTATCTTTCTCCCAAGAGATTCACCCTTTTACCTTAGCAACATACAAGATTAAGTAAACATGATGAAAAAGAACAACAAGTATGAACATAACTTTAAACACAGAACTCTTACTATTTTGAAGGCAAAGCAAGATTACAATAATATGAATAACAGGAGGAGAATAAAAGAGAGTGATCTTGTTCTCAAAACTAAGATACCTCCTAAGCCTAGCTTAAGCATCTATTTATAGGAAAACTTATTTATAGGAAAACTTAAAGATACAAAGTCAAAATTTGTAGACTAAAGATAAGACCAAGTTGGCTACTTGTTTTGACAGATTCAGTCCTTCCCAAAGATGTACCAGAAATTCCATGAATTTGGACAAAAAGAAGCCTTAAAAGTCGTATGCCACCAAAATTACATCCATTGGAGATGTATTTCTTCACTTATAGCAAAAATTGTGAAGATAGGTTTTGCTGAGTCAAAATTGGTTGCTGATCTTATCATCTGGGAAAATCTGATATTTTTACCTAGATTTCTGCTTCTTTTGAATTTTCTTAAAGAACAAATTATCTAGATATTTTTGTGTACATATCTATAGTATCAAGAATTACTCCATTTGAGATTGTAATGATGTCAGAATGAGTCAAATATTGAAGGGTGTTGGGCTGAATTTGAATGCAGTCTAATTTAAAATTTTATCTATTTGAGACCCATTTTAAAATAATCTGGGCAGATTTTATAAATTAGATTTAGTAAATAATTGAGTGCAGAATCCATGAGTTCAAGAATTGGATCAAAATCCTATGTAGTTTAGAATTTATGCCCATTTTATGAAACCTGCGCAAAAACGAATATTTAGCACAAATTAGGGGTAATTCTTGCTTTTATTCCTATGTCTATATAAGTGCTTTAAATTAGGAAATTTAATGAAACTCTAAGTGTATAATGATGATCTAATCTCATAATAAATGTACAATTAGACGTTTATCAAAACTGTAAAAGAGGTCTGTTATGCTTGTGTATATGTTTGTATGTATTATATTACGTGAAAATATACGAGTGAAGTTTTATTGATATCTTAAAAAGTTTTAGAAGTTTTAATTATTCACTATTTTATTAGTTCTAAGTTGAATAGTATTTTTCAATTTTATTAGACAAAGCATAAAATTACTCATGCGTTCGTATGTGAAATTAGAGAATGTTACAATAATTAAAATTATAGTACGTTCATTTGTTAAATAGGCATAGAGAAAGGCCATTTTAAATTGACGTAGAAAAAAAGTACATATATTTTTATGACTATTATTGTAACCATCTATGTTGGATCTAAAACTTGTTTTTTTTTTCTTTAAAAAAAAAAAGAAAATTGGCCTTTATATGCATTAACAAAAACTGCGCCTAGCCGTTTCATATACTGTAAATACTTAGTCTGCCTAAGCAGGTCATGGTTCACTTTTTCCCCCTTTTATCTTTAGTTTTTTGAATAAAATAAAATAATTTATTTATTTAATAGGGGTATACTAGACACTTTATTCTTTCTTTTCTTATATATCCTAAAAATTCAGACTAATTTTGTACTTTTTACTTCAATAAAATAAAAACAATTGAAACGATTTTTTTTCTTCTAATGTTTGGTCTGCAAAAACGATTTTGGCAACTGGTGTGTGTAAAGCCCATGTGCTATGCTATTAATGGGTGGCCTAATAGTAAAACTCAGTTAAGTTAGCTTAGAGTTTGTCGATCGATTTTTGGTGGCTTTTGAAGGAAGTACTTCATCATTTCATTTTAGCGGTGGCCCAATGTTCCTTACTCTTCACCATTTTCATATTTTTACCGTTTTCTTCTTTGTACCTTTAATTTAAATTATTATTTATTTGTATTATCTCCAGCTTACCAGCTTTTTACAATATATTTGCCCATATTTTCTATGACACCAGTTTGAGATTCATAGTCTTATTATTACTGTTGAATTTTTTTCGTTCTATTTGATGTGTCGTAGTTTTTAATTGATGAAATAATATCAACCCATTAGCTTAAATGTTCGTACAATTAGTTCCAAAATGTTAATTTTATTTTCTATCCTTTTTTCGTACATATCCAATTTGTATTGGTACTTTAATTTATTCCTATACAATCAACCCATTAGCTTAAATGTTCGTAGAATTAGTTCCAAAATGTTAATTTTATTTTCTATCCTTTTTTCGTACATATCCAATTTGTATTGGTACTTTAATTTATTCCTATACATATTTAGGATTTATGGCAGTCATCAATCATCGTATACAGTAGATAGTACAAGATGATATACCTGTGTGTTATCCATTTGGACAAATTCTAAAACCAAACAAACAAAATACCAAAAATGTACACTTAATTTTTTCATATTATTTTTTTACTTTCTTTTCTCCCTATTTCTTAACGTGTTAAAATATGAAAGATTTAAACATAACAAGTCAATTAATCATTGGAAAGCTTAGTCTAATATGGTTTTGCTATCCTCATTATATGGACATGATACTTGTTTGTATTTGGTTAACATAAATAGTACTCAATTGGAGACATTACCAAATAAAAAGGGTTTGGATACAATTTCTTGTTTTTTTTTCTCTTAGTTTTTATGAGACACGAGATTACACTTTAATTTACGCTCTTGTGATTTTTATTGGTAATTTCAATTGCAATAACATTAAACAAACTGCATATTATTTCCTTAAACAGACTATTTCTATGTTCATTAGCTCATTTCGATGCTTGAGAATAAAAATTATTCTGAGAAAGTTTATAATATAGAATAATTTTATCATTCTATTATGTTTATGTTTAATATCATAAGTATAGAAATGGAGAAGTAGTAACAATAATAGTCAAGACTCTAGAATTAAAATTTCTAATTACCATAAAGCACACTAATATTATTTAGATGAGGCACGTGTTAGGAAATTATATTTCCTATATTAGGCCATATATACGAAATAATTGTATTGGACCATATTATTTTATAAGGACCCAATATGTGATTTAATAAAGGTTAGTCAGAATATCTAATTAGGTATGAATACCAATGTGGATATCTTATTAGTCACCCAGTTGGGTTTGATAGATACTCAACAGGAACTATTTAAAGAACCTGTTAGGAGTATGGTCCTTGCAGCCAAATATCATGTACGCTCAATTCTTTGTAACCCACCATTAGTTATAGAGAACTTCATCTGAGTGAGTTAGGCTTTAGGATATAGAAAATCAAAATCCTCAAGACAACATCTCTTATTTATGCTTCTGCCTTCAATCACTCCATCTCTAATCCTCTATAAATTAGCCATGGACTCAGGTATACTCAATAAATCCTTGCCTATCAGTTTTGCATGAATGATCTATGGTTTGTGTTTGTTATTTGCAATCCTATATTCATCCTAACAAGTGGTATCAGAGAGAGATTTCATATTAAAATTAATTACGTTTTCATGTATATATATAGTTTTCATAATCTATGCCTATTTGGATTTCTAGGATTTAGATTATACATGTATGATATATGATTTTACATGATTTATTTAGTATTTGATGCTATGAGGGTTAGGTTTTTGCTTTGGATTATTTATGTTTTAGATTTGGGGCTTAAAATATCAATTTTCGATATTTTTTTGATATTTTAGGCTAATTTTTTGAATCTTAAAAAACCTAGATTTTTGAGGTTTTTAGGGGACCGGTAAACCGCCCCTTAAGGAGCAGTCTACTGGTCACTGTCAGCACATGTTAATTTTGACCTAATTTCATATTTTTCAGGATGAATTTTTTGATAGATTTCGGTCATTTTTCTACTTAAATTATGGAGTTTTGACCTATTTTTCAACCTATTAAAGCCTAAAATGACCTATACTTTATCCTTTAAAAATCCTATTTGGTTCTAAGATTGATAAAGTATTTAGTCAAATTAAAGATGATTGAATCTGACAATACAATCACTGTTAGAATTTGTCTACTAGCTATTGTTGGATACTCTATTGAAAAAGCTGTTGAAATAAGCATTTTGTTTCTGCCAAAATCGGTAGCTTCAGGCAGTAGACCTACCAGAATCAGTAGCCTTAGGTAGTAGATTGGGTGATCTACCAGTATTGTTTAGCAAGTCTACCGAAAATTCTAGCAAAGAAAATTTCAAATTTTCAGCTATTTTATAGTCGTTTTTTGGGCATTTTGGTCAATTTTCTTTGTATCATTTATCTTGTATGTTAGATTAAATATTAAATATGATAAAGTAATACATTGTCAAAGTAATCTCTATTGTGTAGTTTTGTTTAGTTTAACATATGAAGATATCGTGAGATTATTGTTAATGCGGGTGATTATCGACTGAAAGGAAATGTGATCATTTGACACAATAAGAAACACATATATGATGGTAAATGTGTGACGCTTGTTCAGTTTCTATGTGAGCAATAAATCGGCCCAAAGGAAAGTTTGTTATTTTATAGGATTTATTATCAATATTTGATCATTACACTTGATGGTACCACTTACAAGTTAATGAGTCAGCCCAAAAGAAGGCTTGTTAATGTTGCAGTAGGTATCTTGTCATGGTGACCTACTTTTATGATAATGTGATATATGTCATATTTGCATATTTTTTGTAATTAAATTGTATACCTATGTATGATATTCAAGTTATGAGCATGTTTAATTTATGGTATTATTTTGTTCTTTGTTTAGTTTCTACTACTAGTATTTTTGCCAATCTGAGTAGAATTCCTGTGCTTACGGGCACAAATTTTAAAGCTTAGAAAAAGAATGTCATGATCGTACTGGGTTGTATGGATCTTAGCCTAACACTCAAAAAAGGCCAACTCGCTACTCTTACGGAAGAAAGTTCCACTGAAGATAAAAGGAAATTTAAGCTATGGGAAAAGTCTAATTAAATGAGTGCCATGATCATAAAATGCTATATTCTAGAAATCACGTGGGACTCTCGCCAAAAGGGAAAAATGCTAAGGATTTCTTTACTGCTCTTGAGAAATTATATTTCAAGAATAAAAAGAATGAGATGATTAGTACCTTAGGAAAACTCATCTCAATAAGGTCCATCGACAAAGAAAATATAAAGGAATACATCATGCAAATTTTTTATTTGGCTGGCAAGCTTAAGGAATTCCAGTTAGAAATTAATGAGGATTTACTTGTGGCCTTAGTTTTGCTTTCTTTTTCTAATCAGTATGGGAATCTATAGACTATATATAATGCTCAAAAGGACAAATGGAATATTAATGAGTTAATAGCCATTTGTATTCAAGAAGAAGAGAAAATTAAAACCCAAAGGTCTGAAAGTGCTAACTTGACCACTATCTCTAAGGTAAAGAAGAGAAAAATGAATAAGGGTAAAGAAGCTGAAATAGCTCCATCTGCTAAGACACAGAAGAAGCAAGATGAGCAAGGTTGTTTCTTTTATAGAAAAAGTGGACACCTAAAAAAGGAATACAATAAGCACAAAGCTTGGCGTGTTATGAAGGGTAAGCTTCTCATTTATGTTTATTCTGAAGGTAATTTAACTTCTGTATCTAAGGATACTTGGTGGGTAGATTCTGGTGCTCCTACTTACGTTAGTGTCTCCATTCAGGGTTGCCTTTGGAACTAGAAGCTAAGTGATGCTAAAAAAATCATCTATGTGGGCGATGATCAAACAATTGAGGTGGAGGTCATAGGGTATTTTAGGTTGTTTTTAAATTTTGGAAAATATTTGGATTTGTATGAGACTTCTATGGTATTGTCTTTAAGATGGAATTTGCTTTCTATTTCTATATTAGACAAATTTGGACTTACTTGTCCTTTTGGAAATAATTTATTTAGTTTTATGTGTGATTCAATTGTTGTTGGTACTAGTTTTCTTAATAACAACTTATATATGTTAAATACCTAATCCTTTATTAATGAAACTTTGCATGTTAATTTAAGAGGTACAAAATGAAAATTAACTAATGAGGACTCATTGATGTTATGGCATAAATGCTTAGAACACATTTCTAAACAAAGAATTGAACGTCTTGTATTTGATGGGATCCTTAGTCCTCTTAATTTGACAGACTTTAAAGTCTGCGTTAAGTGTATAAAGGAGAAACAAATAAATATTAGGAAGTTAAGTGCCAATAGGAGCTCTAGTATCTTAGAACTGATATGTACAAATATCTATGGTCCATTTCCTAAGGTTTATTGGAATGGACAATAATACTTTGTCACGTTCATAGACAATTATTCTCATTATGGGTACATATACTTGATTTATGAGAAGTCACAATCATTGGACATATTTAAGGCTTATAGTGCTGAGGTTGAAAATTAAGGCTGTCAAATCTGATCATGGTGGTGAGTACTATAGTCGGTATGACGGATTTGATGAGCAACTTCTAGGATCCTTTGCCAAGTATTTGGAAGAGTGCGACATCGTCCTGTAATACACTCTGCCTGTGAAACCTAGCATGAATGGTGTTGCTTAACGATACAATCAGATACTAAAGGATATGGTAAGAAGTATGATCAGTCATTCTATCTTACCAGAATTACTATAGGGAGATGCACTCAAAACTGCAGTATATATCCTTAATAGAGTACCGAGCAAAGTAGTGGCTAAAACTCCTTATGAACTCTGGACTAGGCGAAAGCCTAGTATAAGTCATTTGCATATTTAGAGTTGTCCAGCTGAGGTAAGGCCTTACAGGTCAAATGAAAAGAAATAAGGCTCAAGAACCGTAAGTTATTATTTTGTTGGGTATTCTAAAAGATCCAGAGGTTATAAGTTTTATGATCTCATAGTAAAATCTTTCTTTGAGATGAGAAATGCCAATTTCTTGAGGATATTGAGTTTGGAAGAGAAAATAAGGTTAGGGACATTATTTTTGAAGAGGAATTCATTTATCTTCCTATGGTTTCTATTAACAATGGTCAGGACACTCAAGATTCTATTCATGACAATATCATTGTTCAAAATGTAATTATTCTAGTTCAAGACAATGTTCAGGAGGTTCCTATCCCAACTGAGGTAAATGCTCCTATGGAGCAAACTCAACAGTCTCAAGAGCTAGTGCTTTTAAGGAGATCCACTAAAGAAAGGAGAAGTACGATTCTAGATGACGATATCGTATATCTCCACAAATATGAGTTTGACATTAGGATAGTAGAAGATGATCCAATCAACTTTACATAAGTCAAACAAAGTTCTAATTCTCAAAAGTAGATCGATGCCATGAATAAAGAAATGAAGTCTATGAGAGACAACGATGTTTAGAATCTCATCAAAATGGATCGATGCCATGAATGAGAAAATCAAGTCTATAAGAGACAATGATATTTAGGATCTCATCAAATTACTATTTAAGATGAAACGAGATTTGAAAGGCAATATTGAGAGATATAAGGCACGTCTTGTTACTAAAGACTTCACTCAGAAAGAAGACATTGACTTTATAGAGACCTTATCTTCAATTGCTTTGAAGGACTATTTTAGAGTTATTGTGGCACTTGTGGCTCATTATGATCTTGAGCTTCATCAGATGGACATTAAGACAATGCTTCTCAATAGTGACATTGATGAGACGGTATATATGGTATAGCCAGAAAACTTTATATCGAAAGATCTAAAGTCTATGGTCTGTAAACTTAAGAAGTCCATCTATGGTCTCAAGCAGGCTTCTCGTCAATGGTACAAAAAATTTCATGAGGTAATCATCTTGTTCGATTTCGAGGTGAATTCTGTTGATGATTGTGTATATCATAAGTTCAGTGGGAGTAAATTTATCTTCCTAGTGCTTTATGTTGATGATATACTACTGGTAAGTAGTGGTATAACTTTACTGCGTAACATCAAGAGATTTCTTGCGAAGAATTTTGAAATGAAAGATCTTGGAGCCACCTCTTTTGTATTAGGTATACAGATACACTAGGATCGCTCTTAAACTATCCTTGGGTTGTCACAAAAGAGTTATATTGAAAGAGTGTTCAGTAGGTTTGGTATGGATAAGTGTGCACCAACGAACACTCTGGTGTCTAAAGGAGATAAATTTAGCCTCAGCCAAATCCCCAAAAGTGATGTTGATAAAGATGCCATGTAACCGTTTTCTTATGCTTCGGCTTTAGGGAGTTTGATGTATGCTTAGGTATGTACACGTCTGGATTTTGTGTTCAAAGTTGGCATATTAAGTAGATATATGAGTAATCTTGGAGTGGATCATTAGAATGCAGTAAAGAGGGTTATGAGGTATTGACAGAGAACAAAGGAATACACACTTACTTATCAGAAATTGGATATTTTGGAGATCATTGGGTACTCCGACTTTGATTTTGCGGGATGTCTAGTCACTAAAAGGTCCACATCGGGCTATATCTTTCTTTTTGTTGGAGGAGCTATTTTCTGGAAGAGTGCCAAGTAGATAATTGTAGCTACTTTAACTATGGAGGTATAATTCATAGCTTGTTATGAGGCATCTAATCAGGGAATATGGCTGTGAAAATTTGTCATCGGATTGCATATAGTAAATGATATTAAAAGGCCATTGAGGCTTTATTGTAACAATAACTTGGCGGTCTTATATTCTAACGACAACAGGAGCTTATTGAAGTCAAAAAATATTGACATTAAGTTTTTAGCTGTGAGGAAAAGAGTATAGAGTCATTTAGTATCAATTGAGCATATCGATACAAACTCTATGATAGCAGATCCGCTCATCAAAAGTTTACTACCTAAAATCTTTCACGAGCACAGTTCTCGTATGAGTGTTGCATTTTTAGATGATATGTAGTTTTAATGGGAGTTTGTAGTCTATTTTAGATACTAATTGTATGACACTTGTTTATGGTTGTATACTGCAGTATTTTGATTGAGGATAGTTTTCATTGTAGACTTTGCTCAATTTTATTATATAATGTATTTCATATTTTCTTGCTTTTCTATTGTAGTTTAACATTACAGTTTGTAGTAATGCAATAAAGGAGAAAGACTAAGGTCGATCTCAATAAAGTTTAAGGAGGACTAGTTGGAAATAGGTATAGTGAATCACATTGCGTGTAATTTCTATGCCACATTCCATATTCAATCTGTGTCATTTAAGTGTATTAGTATGATGATTGTTGAGGGATTTAGTTGCTATCCAAATAAGTGAAACGACGAGTATTTTGGTTTTGTGCTGATATATCTGATGGACGGGATTGTAACTCTAGGGATATTCAGAAATTATATGGCAATTTCATAATCATACTTTAGTTTGCAATATAATTGTGTACGGTACATATGTGACCCAAGTAGGAGATTGTTAGGAAATTATATTTTCTATGTTGGGCCATATATACAAAATAATTCTATTGGGCCATATTATTTCATAAGGACCTAATATGTGATTTAATAAAACTGTGTCAGAATAGCCAACTAGGTATGGATACCAATATGGATACCCAGTTAGTCACTCATTTGGATTTGCTGAATATCCAACATGAACTATTTAAAGAATTTATTAGAGTTATGGTTCCTGTAGTTAAATATCACGTATGCTCAATTCCTTATAATCCACCATCAGTTACATAAAACTCCATCTGGGTGACATTATGTTTTAGATTGTAGAAGATCAAAACCCTCAAGATATCATCTTTTGTTTACGCTTCTGTCTTCAATTCCTCCATCTTTAATCCTTTACGGATTAGCCATAGATTAAAGTATACTCAATGAGTCCTTACCAATCAGTTTTGCATGAATGATCTAAGGTTTGTATTTGATATTTGTAATCTCATATTCATCCTAAGAGCACGTGCTACTTTCTTATTAGTATTCATTAACAAGTTTAGTTCTCATTCTAAATTTTCGCGACAGAAATAAATAAATAATAAAAAAAAATATAAGAGGAAAATTATAGACATTAATTATTTACATTAATGTATTTATACAATACAATACCATTTATATATTTATATAATACAATACCATTAATTTATGATAATAATTTTTAAAAATATAGGGTACTTTAGCAAAAATTAGAAACTAATTCGTGATTTATGTAATTTTCACTAAATAATACATATTGTGGTAAATAAATTCTTCTAATTCAAATTTCAATATCTAATAAAATTAGTAATGATACGATGTTATTCTCTTTATTAAAATATCTCTTTATCACTTTTAATAAGTGAAGTGAATTCTCTAAAGATGCTTAATTTTTTTTTTAGACTTTTCTATTCTTATTCTTATTTCAATCTCATTCTAGATTAATAAACACGCTAATAAATTGATTAACAAATTTTACAGGCATGCTAAATCCAGAATTGAGCTCTGTTAATATTTACCAAATCTAAAAGCACTTTTAATATTTCACCACAAACAAGGTTGAAAGCTATTTTTTTGTCTGGAGAGGCTAAAGGTTGGTTTCGAAAAACCACAGCTAATAGGCTCTAACTTGAAAAGAGTCCAAACGCTTTGGTGATAGTGATCTTAAATTGATTTTTGTTAGTTAGGAAACATACATCATTCATTTAGGAAAACCTTTGGATTTATGAAATGGTGTAGAAGCCAAATAAGGGCTAATTCTTTGTTCTGCAAAAAGCGCTTATTCTCGATTTAATGCGAATTTTTGAATTTTTTCTTTATTATATTTCGCTCGCCTATACGAATTAGAAATTCTGATATGATTAACAAAGTTTGTAGAATTAATGTCATTTAATATTATGTCTAACATCACACTTTATTTTCCACATAAATTAGTATTAAAACAAAACTAGTATGTCTAAATATTACCCATCGTCTTTAACCCGCACTAAATTTTTTTTTGAAGAAATGAGATTCTCATCCTTGCCGAGGCCATTCTTGTAGTTCACCTTTGAACTGCTCCACTTATCGCTTATTTACTTTTAGGCAAGATAAGAAATTCAAAATTAAGGTAGCAAGTATTATTAATATATATATATATATGTATATTTCATTACTCAAATCATCGTCATAGCAGTTAAATAATGATGAAAAAAAATATATAAATTGTGGCACATATATATATATATTTTATATAACGGCATAAAGTTGTAATTTCAAAGAATATGACGGCAATAGTGAAGAAAAAGTGAAAATACAATCTCAAACAAGTGTCGTTTTGCCCGAAAATTCTAATTTTTTTTTTTTTCCCGTAATTTCAAAACCCCTCTCTCTCTCTCTCTCTCTCTCTCTCTCTATATATAAACCCCTCGTCGTTCCCTGTTCCTGGGTTTCTCATCTCCATCTCCGCCGACTGAGACCCAAACCAGAGAGTGTGACACTCCGCCCATTGTTCTCGCTGCTCGGCTTTGTCTTCGCTTCCGCCTCCAATCGTCTTTTAGGGTTTTCTTTCTTCGTTTCCCCCCTTTTCAAGGTAATTTTATCAGATCTCGTACTCTTCTCTTTTTCCTTTTTTTTTTTTTTTTTCTTTTTTCTTTTTTTATTTTTTTGACTGGTGGGTTTGGTTGTGATTGTTCAGTTTCAGCGCTAGATTTCAAGATGAAGCTCGTCAGGTCAGTGGTCTTGTCTTTTTTTTTTTCGGTGAAATTGTAACTTTGCATCTGTTATTTGAACTTCGTATCGATTTTTTTTTGTGGTAATTTTTTTATCCAAATTAAATTTTAAAAATATGCAGGTTCTTGATGAAGTTGAACAATGAGACTGTGTCCATTGAACTCAAAAACGGCACCGTTGTTCATGGCACCATCACAGGTTTCTCTCTGTTCCACTTTATTTTTTCATTTATTTATCCATTTTTCTCAATTTTCATTATAGGTAAGTTGAGCTCGTTTCTGTTAACGACAATGGACTTTATTTTTGGGTTACTCATCTGGTGCTCCAAATTATTGTGTTCAAAAGGAAGCTCAGCTTTCGGTAGTCTGTATGTTCGTATCTGTATATGATAAAACATATTTTCAATAGACACTGTATGACTTGATATTGTGGTATATTTGCGTGATTTGCAATCTTGGAGAGGCCTTCTGTTTATTAGGGTTTAATTTTTTTCCGCTTTAAATTTTAATTTTATTTGAATTTAGGGTTTAGGGTTTTAGGTATGTGCGCTTGGGGCCTTGAAGGTGCCTTGCTTAGATATTTAGACATGTTCGCACTGTTTCTATATCCTTTTTAAGTGTTCTTGATATATTCAGTTCAGAGACCTATTACCCTGAAAAGCGAAACTGATGAAATTTGCAATATAGACATTGAGAGGGATGGATGCTTACTTTTGTTACAATTTATACCCATCAATTTCAATTTGAAGAACTTTTTAAGTTATTTACATTATTTGGATCAATTAATTCCTTTTAGCCATAGAAGAAATTGAATTAATGTCAGCTAAAAGTTAAATGGGGAGTTAATTTGCTCCACCTCCTAAAGCAGCTCCTGTATCGAGATACTATCCTTCTCTCCATTAGAACTAACTGCCATATTTGTCAAGAGTAAATACATATCTCATGTTGATTTACTCAAACTTTTGTCTTGTTGAGCCAGTTTGAACTTTTAGCTACCTGCTCAGTACGAAGGCTGTTGTTTTAATTAAATATTACTTGAGCCCTCTTTTGATAGGTTGAGTTTTCACATGATCTTGCTGCATTTTTATGTCTTTATTTGCAGTTTTCATGTTATTATTGCATATACTAAAGGTATAGCACCTAAGGATTTTGCTTGGAACTTGTTAACTTTACTGGATTCTTAATTAGGATTCGCATTTGGCAGTATAGCTTTCTCCCCTTCTAATTGGCAGAAATATGGTTGGTTACAGGTGTGGATATCAGTATGAATACACACTTGAAGACAGTTAAGCTAACTTTGAAGGGGAAGAACCCTGTGACTCTTGATCATCTCAGCGTGAGGGGCAACAGTATAAGATATTACATCCTCCCTGACAGCTTGAATCTTGAGACTCTGCTGGTAGAAGAGACACCTAGGGTCAAGCCCAAGAAGCCGACTGCTGGTATTGGGAACTTCCTTTTAGCATCAGTTGTTTGATCTTTTTCTTGCTACTATTTACACTTCATTAGTATATCTACTATTGCTAATATTTCAAATACTTCTCTAAATTTCAGGGAGGCCTTTGGGACGTGGACGTGGTCGTGGACGTGGTAGGGGACGTGGCCGTGGCCGTTAGATACATTGTGGTGATTTCGGTTCTTGAGGCACCTGGTTATGTAAAAACACCTATGTTGTAAGGAAGAACTTATTGGAGATCTTTAAGGTACCAAAGGAGTGACATTGACGTTACTTCAATTAGTTGTCTATCCTCCAGTGTTTTTGACACTAACATTTCTTGCTTGTAGTGTTTACTTTTGGATGTTGATTCTGCGAGAACTAATAGTACTCCCAATATTTTGAGTGACCGGATGGTTCATCAGCCGCTATTACCAAATCTCCATTGATGGAATTTATTTGTCGTACTAAAGTTTTATCCATACAGCGGTAGCAAAGTTCTCGTTATGACCATTCCAAGACTACAAAGCTCTGGTTTTGACTTAATTTTGGTTTGAATGAGATACTTTCGATGAATTTATGTTTGGGTGACATGCAGATCGTGGTCACTTGGTACCATCGGCTGGTTAGATTATGTAGTATTTTTATTCTTCAACTCATTTTTATAGCTTTTCTCAAGTATGAAGCTGGTTTCGTGCTTGTGCAATAACTTTTAGTGTTCTGTGGATTACTTCCTCATCATCAAAGCCTTTGTCAACCGAAGAAATATTTTTCTCCTTTACATATTATAGAACTCACAGCAAATTAACTCGCTTTATAACCTTAGAGCTGGAATTCGATTACTAGAATATGGCCAAGGAATTAGTGACCAGGAAAATATAGAGCTCTTGGAGCAAAATTAATTGAGCAGCGTGCACCGTTGATACCCCCTGTACCGAGTTCCCCTATCAATGTACTGGTTGCATTTGCATAACATATAACGATTGTTACCCAAAAAAAACCTTGCTAGATATACATTGTCAGGGACTCAGGGTGTTCATGATTGGTTCAGAGTATTATTTTCTGGTTGAATCTTTGTGGTAATCGGGACGAACTGGATTGTGCCGATTCAATTTGAAACGAAAAGAGAAGGTAGAACCTGTTCGATTCAAAATGAAAAACAGATTAGGAACCCTACTTTTGAAAGGAGCACAGGACCTAACCACTGACAATGGATACAATGGTAAAAGGAAGCGGCTTGCGATGAAAGCGTGATAAATATACAAATCTACAATCCATGTCTCACTATTTTGTAGTGACGGACTAAAAAAAGAAGGTAATAGCATCGTGTAATTCTACAATATTTAATAGTAACTACAACAGAGGTTTTTTTTTTGTTTTTTTTTTTTCGCTTGAAACTACAACAGATAGTTGGTGACCGAAAAATACAGCACATTAATGGGGTTTAATCCAATTAAATTATATTGCAGGCCTCGATAGTAAAGAACCGGCTTTACGCCATTATAGAGCTTTTCGTAATAATTGGTATACTATCCAAGAACAGAAGCTAAAGTACCCCACTTATGAACACGCACATGGATAGAGTATATTATCCTTTGGAAGCTGAGTTTCTGCCCAGCAATTTGAAGCCATATATGAGTTCCCACATAAGTTTCGTGAGAACTACACCAAAAACAAAATAAAATAAAATAGTGCTTGTGATGGAAGAAATATAGGTCATATTTACTAATGTAATGAGTGTAAAGGGAATAGAAAATAAGAAGAAAGTGTGTTCTTTTTTAATCCGTTCATGTATCTACTCACCTACTTAGGTACAGATTTTGGGAATAATTCACTTAGTTAACTTGGGAGGCCATAAATCAATTTTTGTTTCATTCTCGTTTATCCCTAGCTTCTTTTCATTATTATATATTATTATTATTAATAAATCGTTTTATATTTTTTTATGTTATGAATTAATAAACATGCCCTGATGTATTCTCAAGTTGACGTGAAACTCCTCGGTCCATCGGTTATCACTAGGGACACAAAGTGGGTTTCTTCCAAAAGCTACTTTAAGGACATGTGCGTCCTTTCCTTCTTGATATTTATATTATGGAAACAATTCCATTATAACATCTACAATTATCAAACTGTAGAAAATGAATTGTCCCGTTAGTCTCAATTTTTCTTAGCATTTTTTCTGTTCTAATATTCGTTGTACATCTTCCGGTGATATTGTTAATTCGACCTTCTATTTAAACATGTGACCAAAAAAAAAAACAATTTATAAATTAATTATAAAATTAGGACTTTCATTTATAAAAAATTCAAAATTTTATCTCCAATTTGCCAGAGTGGAAAATTTTCGACATGGTCAAAAAAAGATAAAAGTGAAGAAAACAACACTAAGAAGATGACTGACCATGTTTGATTTGGGTCGAAAGTTTTTTACTATCAATCGAAAATTGATCGAAAGAGTTGAGATTGGCAACTAAACAGTTGAAATTTTTCGACCTTAGTTAAATAGAGGCGCAGTAGGAATGGGGATTGGATCAGTTGTAGTGGCGAGGTGCTACAAGAGGCAATGGTGACAGAACTAGTTTAAAATTTATTAGAGAATAATATATTTTATGATTTATTAGAGAATATGTTATTTGAGTAATTTTAGCTTAATAATATAGCACTAAGAGGTTTGTTTTAAATATATTTATATTCAAGTCCATTTTTTCATCCCGAGGGCTTAGAAGACTCTCTAAGAGTGTGTTTGGTAGGAGAAAAAAGTGAAAGAAATGAGAGGTGTGAGAAAATTATTGCAAGGATTTGGTGTACAATGGTTGTTTGGTAAGAGAAATTTTAATAAGAAAGGGATTAAACAAGAGATTTTAAATCCTCAATTTTAATCAACTTTTAATCTCTCCAAAATTAGAGATATTTTAGGAAAGAGATGCTCACTCAAATGGTAAAGTGATTATTCTAATTATAATTTTTTTTCCCTTCCTTCCACCTCTCTCTCTTAGCAAATGATAAAGAGGATTTTGGTCTTCTTTTCTTCCTCTCATGCCAAACATAATAAGAAAAGAGTGTCCTTCTTCCTCTCTTACTTCTCTTCCCTAGGTAATATAGGTTCTTTTCCGTCATCTCTTCCCTCCCTCCTACCAAACATAGCCTATGTGTAAATACTCGTACATTTTTTCTCTTTCAATATTTTCGGTTGTTTTTCATTAAAATATAATACTATATATTGTTGTTACACCTCATAATATTTCATACTACATAACTTAGGTTATCTCCAACATCAATTTGGTGTAATTTTAGTGTCAATTATGCCCTCCAACCAAACTCCATTCACTACATCAAATTTGGCGCAAGTATAATGAATAATATTACACTAAATTTAGTATAATACTATTCATTTGGTGTTAGTTTTAGATTTCTTTAATTTTCATTATTACTCTTAGCTTTATAACTTTTTACAAAATTATTCCCAACATATCTTTTTAATTAGTGTATGAAAAAGAAAGAAAATATTCTTTTTAATATAAAATTTGGTGCAATAAATTAGAGAATAACTTGTAAAAATGAGGTAAAAGTCATACCATTTTGATATTTTTTTTGTTGGAGATTGCCTTTTGATATTTTTTTTGTTGGAGATTGCCTTAAGAGTTCATAGGTTGTACAATGATGATGATTTTATCAATTAATATGCCGATATTGTCATTCCGAGGTTGCCTACTTGCCTACTCCCACTTAAAAAAGAAAAGTTTTATTGTGTCGGTTCTGAATTAGTGGATTGTGAATCTACCGACTTAGTGGGCAACTCACACATAATAAGATATCCTTCTTAGAAGAGTTCTTCAAATCAAGAGTCGTTTTAGAATACCTAGCTCTTCAAGAATCCAAGGGACCTTTCTATAAGTAATTGTAATCTTCCACTCAATCTTACTTGTACTTAACTTAATGAACATAACATTATGATATTGGCAATTATGATATACTGTTTTATATATGATCATAAGAAGGGCATATATGTAACACTATATTCTATATATAACCTTTCTAACTAACACTCCTTTCCCACAAAAACCAAAAATGAATAACATGGTTTCTCCTAAGAGTTTCTCTTCTCTTACCCTTGAACTGAAAATTATAGAAGCAACAAACATAGAATCCAAACCTAGAGGTAACCTATATGTGAGATACTATCTTTCTGGAGAAGACAAGAAGAAAAAAGTTCGGTTCAAAACTAAAGAAATCTCCACCAGAAACGACCTTGTTTGGAACCAGTCTTTCTCCTTGGACTGCTGTGGAACGGGTCATCAGGGCTTTATAGACGTCGCCAAACTGAAACAAGAAATCTTGGTTTTTGAGCTAAGGTGGAGGAAGAGAGTGCCACTTCTTGGGAGACTTACGTTTGGGGGTTCTAAACTCTTGGGGAAGGCTGAGATTGCATGGAAAGAAGTCATTGAGTCTCCAAACATGGTCTTAGATAAGTGGGTGACCATTGTAAATTCAGTTGGTGGGGATAGAGCATTGGAGGGTGTAGTTAAACCAGCTAAACTCAAGGTGGAGATTAGAGTTAGAGTTTGGAAAGCGGAGGAGATTTTGGAGAACAGAAGGGTTAGAATGGGGAAGAAAAATTGGGACGAGTGCGGGTGTCAAAATGGTCATCATCGTTGTTGTACAAGTAGTACTTGTGACCATTATGATATTTTTCTCTAGCCACTGCCACTATTTAGAGGCCTTTTAGTATAACTAGGAATTAGCGGACCCCTTTTGACTTGATTTCACATTTTCACCATTTGGCGATTTTTATTTTTATTTTTATTTTTAAAAAAAGCTAGAATGAGATAACTATAGTGTTACTGTTTAATAAACTTGCTTTGAATGAGATTATCTTATAACATGCTTCGTAAACTACAGACTAATTGAGATTATGAAGTTACATATTTTGATGCCAATAACCATGTATGATTAAGCTTGTAACATTGGTTGCTAATCTGGCCTGTCAAAATGGTTTGCTTTGATAAAAGTTGATTCGCCACGTCATGCTCTTTTGGCAAACTAATTTATCTTTTTTTTTCTTTTTTTTTTGTTTCATATTGGAAAAATATCAACAACTTCCAGCAGAGATAAGTAAATAACATGAAATATTAAAACTTGATAGTTAGCGGTGTTAGTGCTTGCACTTTCTTCTTCTTCTTCTCTCTCTCTCTCTCTCTCTTTTTTTTTTTTTTTCCAAAAGATGAACGTAATATTTAACTTTGGTTGTGGTAGACTGTGTCTTGATAGTGTTGGTGAAATATCTATATATATATATATATATATATATCTATATATACACTTTGAATAAAACCACTGTGAATCTTATTAATTCAAGTCATAAGCCACTAAATTCGCTATACAACCCCGAATGTCATCAGTAAAAAACGAAGGAAACTCGTACGGAAACATAACTTTACAAGTGGATAGCTACTTTGTTACCTACACTACAATTACAAATAAGAGATTGGATATCACTGTTTGCTAGGCCAAGTAACCGAGTTTACAGCAGTAAGAGCTAAATAACAGTCACTCTCCAAATAGTGGACCGCTTGCTCTGTCTGTTGGCACCATAACAGAGCTTCTCTAATGGCCATTAATTCCGCAGCGTAAGGTTCTTGAGCAATACATAGCTTTTTGGAGAAGACGTCGACCACATCTCCACGGTCATTCTGCACCATAGCCCCAATGCCAATGCATCCAAATTGTGAGTTAACAGATGCATGCACATTAATTCATCTTCAACATCCCAGCAGATCACTTCCACGTCCCTCGGTTAACTGGTTTTGGAGTTGCAGAGCTCTCAATCTTCAAGTGGGCTTCCTGGTTTTGGAGTCTAATTTCATAGAAGACTTGCCATAAGTAGATCTTAACTTTTGAAGGGAGTTTGAGCATCCATATGCCCTTTAGCCCGAAGATGAAGAAGAAGAACTAACATCCTGCAGAGAGTTCATCATTGCTCTATAGCCAGACCGAACAGAAAACCCTTGGTGTCTATCAAAGTGCCAATACATTGAGTCTTCCACTTGTCTTGAAGTCAAAAATATATTTATAATTATATCACAATCTACTTGCCAAAACACTTGTTGAATAAATTCCGCATTCCACCTTAGATTTTCCAGTAAAAAATCTGCTACCCTCCACGAGTCATAGAGACCTAAAGTTGGAGCAACAGAACGATGATAAATAAAAAAAACCTCGGGATTCAAGGGTCAGTAAAAGGCCCGATCTTTGTCCCATCGCCAATCCTCCATCTAACACCAAAAGATAAAAACTCTCTCCCCCACCAAATACTTTGCCAAATTTAGGAGGGATTAGACTCAACCCTTTCCTCCATAAAAGAACACATTTTGACATTAGTGAATTCGGAGCATGGACAATACGCCATCCTTACTTAGCATGGAGAAGGAGAACTTGCTTAAAAACTTCCAAATTCCGAAAACCCAAGCCTCCCTTATGCTTTGGCAAACTTAACATTTCTTATTTCCTCTAGTGCATCTTTTTATTTTCATCACCACCTCTCCACCAATATCTAGCTTCCATAGCCTATAAATCCAAAAACACAGATCGTAGAATAAGGAATACCCTACAGTATAAGTTCACCACAGCTTTGATAAGAACCTCCTTGCCACATAAAGAGGAAAACTTGGGGTTTTAGTTTTATAGACTGATTCTGAGCTTGCTTTAAAACAAAATACACTGGTTTTAAGTTTTTTTTTTTTTAGTTTTAGTTTTTATTTTTTTAATCTTTATTTGTGAGTGAAAAGACAAAATAACCCCTAATAATTGTAGTCTCTTAGAAAAAACTAAAAAGGATTTAAAAAACAATTAAAAGAAAAAAATAAAAAGTAGAAACAGATGGGAAAAAAAAAAAATAAGGGTTATTATCTTCTTCAACCATCTTCTATTTTCCTGATCTCCTTTTCCTTTCTTTTGCTTCACCAAAAAAGCATATAGAGTAAAGTAAACTAATAACTCATAAAAAATGAGCAACCTAGCAGCCAAGCCAAAGTTCAATCACTTTGACCAAAGTACTCCTTTCCTCCTCCAAGAAAAGAAAACCAAAATTAGGGAAAAGGAGAAAAGGATTAGGCAGATTCAGTCACTTTAACAGATTGTCGCCATTTTCTCTTTCTGTCGGGACTGATCAAAATCAGTCATTCTTCAATAAAGGGTAGTACTCTGTTTATATACAAGAATATTTATGAAAATAAAAGAAATTTGGTTAAATTCTTATGATTAATAATGTATGTAATATTTGTTAGAATTGAGTTTTTTTTTTTTTTTAATGAGAATTCGTTCAATATTTTTTAAAATTAATTATGTTGTTGAATGCTGATATTTAGGAGTAGAAAATTTTTCATTTTAAATATTATGATGCTACTAATTAAATTTTGCAATAATTATGCATTTGTTGCCTTTGCTGGGAAAATTGAAGAGGAAAGAAATTTAACAGTATGTATATTTGTAGGAGCTGTATAATGTGTGATGATTTATTATGAACTAATTTTTTTTTTGTGAATATTAATAAATATTTATGTTTCGATCGTTTGAATTTTGTTTTGAGCAATGTAGTGTAATAGAAAACTATTGCATTGTTATGCTACATTAGGCTCTCTTAATGCATGCCTCATCCTGGCACGCACCAAAAATCCGAGAATTCCCTATAGACAAAGGCCAAAGAAAGAACGGGTGCTTGTAAATGAATCTAACTCGGAACAATTAAAGTGTAATGTGTCTCCAACATTATCCCCACTCAATCAAACAATATTATTGGTGTTGATACCCACAACAACTTCAACTATGGTTGAGACTCATCTAGAAAATGAGGTAAATAAATTTAATTTTACTTTTAGTATTTTTTTAAAGATATTATAATTAGTTATTTTATTGGACTTAGATTGCAATGTGTTGAATTGAGGTATAATAAGTCTCCATTGGCTCCAATTGAGGTATAAAGGTGCAAAAACATAGTTTCATACTCACTTGGATCTAAGAGAGCTTTCTTAGTTCCTCCCTCATCATGGCATGCACTAAAATTCTAAGCATTTCCTATAAACGTCAGTCATAAAAAGAACGAGTGCTTGTAAATAAATCTAACTTGGAGTACTTAGTGTCCAATGTGCCTCCAACATTACTACCAATTAATCTAACGACATTATCAGAGTCGATACATACAACAGTTCTAACCATGGTTGAGACTCGTCGGAGAAATGAGGTAAATTAGTTCATTTTCACTTTAAAGATAATATAATTAGTTATTTTATTGGGCTTAATTTGTAATATATTCAATTGAGGTATAACTATCTCTGCTAGCTCAAATTGAGGTACGAAGACACAAAAACATTTTACTCCCGTAGAGCTAGACCAGGTCCAGTTGAGATTTTTTAGGAGAACATGATCTTTCTAAAATCTCTACTGGACTCGGTTGAGTTCTATTGGGTTGAAACAAATTTTATAAGAGTAGATAATATTTCCTAAAATTTCTACTAGGTCTGTTGAGTACTACTAGGTCCAGTTGAGCTCTACTATGTCCAATCGAATAAATAACAAGCTTAGTAGATAATGAAGTTGAAAATTTATACTAGATCCAGTTGAGCTCTATTGTCCAGTAGAGTAAATAATGAGCCTAGTTAAAAATCTCTACTGGATCCTATTGAGCTCTACTGGATCCAATAGAGTAAATAATGATGTTTCTAGATATATTAACTGGACCTAGTATAGCTCGACTAGTCCCTTATTTACACATTTTTTCCTTTTTTTCCCTATTAATTATTGTACCAAGTATCCCTTTTATCTTATAGGTTGTTGATCAAAGATCGTCGGAGTCATCACATTCTTTTGTGCATATAGATAATCATGAACAAGCTGGAAATGAATATCAAGTAAATATTTTTTTTATAAATGATTGAAGTATGATAGATTCTTAATTTTTGGCAAATATTACATTTGTCTCTATTTAATTACTGGTGGAAAATATCCCTCGATTGAGACCTATTTTAAAGCAGAGTGAACACTTTGAGTGCAAAATAGGCATAAAATATTCGTTTATAGATATTATGGACATTGTCAACTATATCAAGAATGAACTAAATGACCACCCAGCAAGCTTATATTGGTTCAGGCACCAATCTTAGCTTGATCACTTTCTTAATCTACCAGAGCACTACTAACACTTAAATCAAATGATGTGGCTATTACTCGTTCGAGAAGCAGATTGTTATCGAGATTTAGAGATGTGGTTCATTGTCAATGGGAAACCAATTCGACTCTCATAAATGGAGTATACATTAATCTCTGGGATGAAATGCTCAAAATACCCGATAGATTAGGAATCACAAGCAAAATCAACCGCTTTTTGTGGTAGGCACTTTGGCAACGAAGATTACATTATTGTCAACATCGTGAAGACCAAATTGAAGAACATGGTTGCTCAAGCACAAAGTATGAATACACGGAGAAATCCCTCTACATTTTATAAAGAAAAATTAAAGATGGCTATGCTCTTATTTGTCTCTGCAGTCTTATTTCCTGGGGATAATCATGACGTTGCCATCGATGAGACATTATTGGGGTTGGTTGATGATTTCAATATATTCAATGAATTTCCTTGGGGAACACATTCATTTAAGTTTCTATTAAAATATCTTCGAAGGCCATTAAAAGAGAAAGCCAAATCACTTACCAGAAATAGGAATTCCATGTACACTTATGTTGGCTTCGTGCTTCCTTTATCAGTAAGCAAATTTCCTAAAGAGAATAGAAGTTTACTACTCTTTTTTTGTAAAAAAAATTAAATGTTCATAATATAAGGAATTTGCTTATTTGAATTTGTAGATATTGGTGTACGAGTGTATATTGGCAGTCCCAGCTAAGTACGCAAAGCTTCGAGACGACATTTATGAACTTGTACCTAAGATTTGTCGATGGAAGACGATATGGAAAAACAAACAATCTCTTTCTTATGGTAACTGATACGAACCCGGCCAACTTGTGATGAAGCCCGAAACAAGGATGATGCCTAAGACCGTTCTATAATCAGATTTAGATGGAAAATCTCGACTCAACACCTAAGAGATGTGAATCTTGGTATAACAGAAGACGTGTATCAAGGATGGAAAACTCGATTGATAAGACAAGGGATAAACGCCACAGAGAAATCTGATAAGTTTGAATAAGTTCTCAAAGAACTAAAAAGAAATTGCTCTTAATTTTAATGAATTGTAATCTACTATTTTCATTTAATTAATGGCTATTTATATATATAAGGACTACGAAAATTGGCAGATAAAAGCATCTAAGAAGCTACCCAAAACAAGAAAAAGAAACTAAAATAACCTAATTCAATTCAGAGAATTAATTTCCTACAATTACCCTAAAAAAACACGCCTATTGCACAATGAAAAAGAAAAGTATCTAGATTGGCATGCAAGTCTTACAACTCAGTAATAAAACTTATAATAAATAAATAAAAAAGATAATTTAACTAATTGCAGCCAACCATTCTTCTTGATGAGTCAAAAATAGGTAAGTCACCAAAATCAGTAAACTAAGCTTTAATTCACGCATCCTTGATCAATCCTCTTGTGAGAGCTTTTTGTAAATTATTCCAAAGCTTGAATAATGGAAATCTGACCTTGTGAACTATGTGGAATATTATCCTTGGGCCTCCAAGAATTTATCTTAGTTCAAATGCTTTGAATCAGCCCATTGAGAGACTCTTTAAATCTTTTAGCTCGAGCTTTTCTAACCGGTCCAATTGGAATTTGAATTGGCTCCTTTGTAACCGTACCTGGATTTGCATAGGTAACATACTAAAAGCATTGGGTAACTCACAAGTGAGTGTCTCATTAGTTATGTTTTTAGTCTATGTTATAGTGTAAAAAAATATGTTTAAATTGTTATTTTAATTTCTCATCTTTCAGGAAATAAAAAGCATCCTTATTCCTACTAGGGATAAGAAAACGACACGATACATGCAAGATTTTATTTGTATGGTTGAGTTGAAACAGAACTCTGATGTGGATTTGTTGATGATTGTATTATACTGTAGAGGCACAGTCAATTAGCTTGATGAAATCGAAGCTTATGATGCTTATGCTAATATTGGTGCTATAAGTGAAGGCCAGACTACCCATAAGGATACCATGGTTGGTGACACAGGTCGTGTCCATGACACGAGCCACGTAGTACGAGAGGACGTTTAGATGTCGATCCTACAACAGCGTGGTCATTCTCCCCTCCATGACAGCATTAATGTGCAGAGTCCACTAAAACCATCTCGATCAGAAAAAAGGCTGAGGGAAACCATAGACTTGTTTAGTGAACTTAAGGCTCATATAGATCAACAATTTTTAATGATCAGATCAGACATTACGAGGATAGAATCTTTGGTGCAATAACAGGATGTCACTTTTGTACCATAAAGTAGTGATATTCACGATGACCTTAGGACCACCGATATCCATTATGATACATGTGTTACCGATGGTGATTACTCAAGGATATATTATATGAAACCCCCGATATTAGATAATAAGAATTATGAGATTGAGCAATAAGCTTATGGGTTAGAGCAACAATAAGCTTCTGAAGTTGAGCTGTAATAAGCTCCTAGTGTTCAGCAACAACAATCTCCTAATATTGAGCAACAACAAGCTCCTAGGGTTGAGTTGTCTTCTCAAAAGCTAGTCGCCGAACAAAGGCCAAAGAGGCAATTAAAGCTCTCATGCTATATAACCTCACCATACACTGATCCAACTTATTACACAAGATTTCGTTGGGATGTTCCTATCAAGTATGACATTTTGCGACCTATTGATGATGGCAAAGAGAATACTTATGACAATTATTAGAAATTAAACTCAACGTTGACTGTGGTCTCACAGAAAAAAGTCTCTCATTTTTTCAACAGATCATGAACAAGAAGGAGTTTTTATCTAGAGAGGTATGTCACTAAATAAAGTCTCTAATTTTTTTTAATACATCATAAATGCTATTGTAATATTTGTTAAAATTGGAATAATATAATCTGTTTCAATATTGCAGCATATTGATGAAGGGCCATGTGGGGCCTTAGGAAGCAACAATATAAATACTTAAATGTGATTGCACAAGACTTGATTATTTTGGATGAGAAATTCAGTCAGTTGGTGGTTAGCAATTTCAACTCAAACTCTTCGACCGTTGATGAAGAGTTAAATTGATATATTTTGAGCCAATCACCCAAACCTTGGTGCATAACTTGGAAAGAAGTCAAAAGTTTATATATGCCACTAAATATTGGTGGTAAACATTGGGTTATAAGCAAAACAAACTTAGATGCATCTGAGTTAGTTGTATATGATTACAATCAAGTGTTGACCACAACAAAGGAGTTGAATAATGTAATTTTGCTATTCCAAATAATGATCCTAACTATGCTCCGTTTATCTGAACATTATAAGCATGTACTAGAACATCTTCATATTCCATAGCCATACATTCGCCCTGTTGACGTGCCCTAGTGTGATCTGTAAGTTTTTATTTATCTCATCTCAAATAATTGATTTTATTAAGTAGTTAATTATAATAAAAAAATTTATTATTTTGATACGATCAAGTTCATCAAGCTTGACATAGCTGACCTCTTATTTCATTACCTCACCAATGATAAAGTATCTTTCTTCAAAAAGAATATGGCTATAGAAATTTTTCGCCAAGATTAAGATCCTTAGTTTATATTTTTTCTTGTATTTATTTAGGTCAACTTTCGTCTTTTGTATTTGGACCCAATTTTTTGGGTGTTCTCAAGTAAATCCATACTATGGGTACATGTGTCATGCCAAAACCATGTCTACTTACAAAATTCAATTGTAGGACATAATAAATTATGTGAATGTATGATGCGAATACATATAATCTAATTTCAAGTTTAGAAATTTTAAAGCCATAATTGATCGACAGGTTGAGAAATGAAACCAAGTAAAGTTCAACTAGACCTAGTAAAGCTATATTAGGTCCATAGACCTCAACTAGATCCCTTTTGGAATGACTCCTAAGAATAATAATTGTCTCAATAAATATAATGATACATTATAGTTACTTTGTTTATCATGTCATATTAAAAAAAAAAGGGAAAAAAGTAAGACTAGTGTCACATTATAATAATCATACATAAATAAATGTGGCCTAATAATAGTTATAGTAACTTTGTTTTGTAGTATTCACATTAAAAAAAAAGGAGAAGGTAAGTGTAGTGTCGTAGTATAATAATCATTCATAAATAAATATGGTACCACATTATAAATGTTTCAAGAAATACTATGACACATTATAGTAACTTTATTTATAGTGTCATATTAAAAAAAAAAAAAGAAAAAAGTAAATCTAGTATCACGTTATAATAATCATATATCTAATATTATAAATATCTCAATAAATAAAATGACACATTATAGTAATTTTGTTTTGTAGTATCCACATTAAAAAAAAAAGAGAAGGTAAGTGTAGTACCGTAGTATAATAATCATTTAAAAATAAATATGGTACCACATTAGAAATATTTCAATAAATAATATAACACATTATAGTAACTTTGTTTATAGTGTCACATTAAAAAAAAAAAGTAAATCTAGTGTCACATTATAATAATCATACATCTAATAGCATAAATATCTCAATAAATAAAATGACATATTATAGTAACTTTGTTTTGTAGTATTCACATTAAAAAAAAAAAGGAGAAGGTAAGTGTAGTGTTATAGTATAATAATCATTCATAAATAAGTATGGTACCACATTATAAATGTTTCAATAAATACTATGATACATTATAGTAATTTTGTTTATAGTGTCACATTTAAAAATAAATAGAAAAAAAATAAGTCTACTATCACATTATAATATTCATACATAATTAAATGTGGCCTAATATTATAAATGTCTCAATAAATAAAATGACACATTATAGCAACTTTGTTTTATAGTATTCATGTTAAAAAAAAAAAAAAGGAGAAAGTAAGTGTAGTGTCATAGTATAATAATCATTTATAAATAAATATGGTACTACATTATAAATATTTCAATAAATACTATGACACATTATAGTAACTTTGTTTATTGTGTCAAATTAAAAAAAAGGGAAAAAAATAAGTCTAGTATCACATTATAATAATCATATATAAATAAATGTGGCCTAATATTATAAATGTCTCAATAAATAAAATGATACATTATAGTAACTTTTTTTTATAGTATTCACATTTTAAAAAAATGAAAAATGTAACAATTTAAATGACCAATCGAGCTCAATTAGATCCAATTGAGCTTGACTGGATCCAGTTGAGAGGAATCTCAATAGCAAATCTATCCTACTGGGCCAAGTAGAGCTCTACTGCATCCAATCGAGTAGAAATTTAAATGACCAATACTCTTTAGAAAACTCGACTAGACCCAGTTGAACTCAACTGAGTCTAGTCGAGTAATAATTTATGTAACCAAAACTTTATGATAATCTCAATTGGACCTAATAGAGGTCTACTGGACCCAGCCGAGTAACGAACTGCAAAACAATAACTCTTTGAAAATCTCAACAGGGTTTAGTAGAGGTCGATTGAACCCAGTCGAGTAACAATTTGAATAATCAAAATTCTATAAAAATCTTGTTGGACCTAGTAGAATTCGACTAGTCCCAATCGAGTAACGATATGTAAAACCAAAACTCTCAGGACCTATTCAAGATTTTTATATGTTGCTTTTGAGATATTTGCTTCTTAATATAAATGATTATAAATTGTAGAAACCAAATACATTAATATTAGAATCGTAGGATAATTCAAATATAATGGATGACACAAACTAACAATATTAAAACATCCATATGAGCATACATGTCAACAATAATTCGAATTCCATTCAAAACAATTAAGAGGTTTTAGCTAAAGGGGGCATGTTTTCTTAGTGTGTCTGAAGTTTCTGCATAAACCACATCTTCTTTTTTTTTTTTTGTTTTTTCCCCTCTCCACCTGAAGTGAACCTTTTTATTTTCCTTCTACCTCGGCCGACTTTTACAACAGGAGGTAGTATATTTTTTATCACTTCATCTTCAGGTATTTCCTAATCTTTTGGTTGGGGAACTGGGCAAATAGTATCCACATAGGCCAGTGCCTAAGTTTCCAACTTATAGTAATTCGAGTACAATTCGTACACTTGTATTTCGGCTTGCTCATATGATGCTACAGCATGTACATAAGGAAATCTATCAACATCAAAGACACGATATGAATATTGCTTTTGACCTAAATCAACCACTGTATCGTTCCCTTTACCAGTTACTTCATACTCAAACTGGTTAAGTTGTTCACATTCATTCTCGATGCTTTTCTGAATCTCGTTCGAATAATTGCTTCTGCTTCCTAAGTCAAAGGTGTATTTGGTTTATCAAGATATGTTGCAGTGTTACGGTGTTTGTTGAACCACTCAGATAATTTCCCTTGAATGACATCCAATAATGCAATTATGGGGTACTCTCTTTCTTGTCTCAATGCTGAATTAATTGATTCAGAGTCGTTTGTAGTCATAATATTGTATCGATCACCCGTAAAGTGAGATCTTGCCCATTGTTTTACATCAGTATTTTCTTCAAGATAGTTCGTAGTATCTGGATATCTATTCTTTAGTTCAGCATAGAATTTATTGAAGTCAAAAGTTTTGTAGGCATTAGCAGTGTCATCAAAAAGTCTAACTACCCCTTTAACTCTAACATGTTTCTTGACATTCTGGGCGAGATGCCACCTACAATGCCTCTGTTTCGACTTCGTATAAATATCTTTAACTACCTTAATAATGCTTTGGTTCCTATCTGAAATGATGACCAACTCCTTATCATTTGGTATAAGCTCTTCTAGCTTCATAAAGAACCAAGACCATGAAGCCTCATTCTCTGAGTCAACAACTGCCCAAACTAAGGGATATTGATGAAAATTACCATCTTGTGTCGTAGCAATGAGCATTACACCTTTGTATTTACTCTTCAACCAAGTCCCATCCATTGAAATAGCTTTCCTCATACAACGAAATTCCTTAATACATGCTGCATAAGCCAAAAAAATATATTGGAATCTGCCATCATCATCTACCTCTAAATGTTGACCGTGCCTGGATTCATTTTTTGAACCATGTACAAATATGTTGGTAAAGATCAAAAACTCAATTCAGGTGAACCCCTAAGAAGGTCATTGGCAAGTTTTTTTCCAAACCAAGCTTTCCACTATGTTATTAGCATGTATTTGTTTTGCATCATCGTCATTATCGATTTCAGGGTCGGTGTATCTTTCTGACCTTCAAAATTTGATTTCACCGTTGCTGTAACTACAACCGAACTTGCTTGTCTATTCTTTCTTTTTCGGCTAATAAGAGAGCAAGTATGAGTGTTACAATATGTTCGGACCGAGAAACGCTCTAAATTGTTAATCTTTGCTGCCGTACTGCCCATTTGCGTGTTTTATCAATGCATTTTGTTACATATAGTGACTTGTTGGAGTTAATTATTTCCATCTCAAAGCAAGCTTGTAGGGAAATTTCTTTCAACTTATTTTTCACCTCATCTTTGTTTGCAAATTCCTGACCAATTGCCAAATCTGACTCGTCTATAAAACTAAAAGTGCCATCATTACTTACTAGATTTCATTGATCATCCAACATGTCATCATGGTCCATCGGTTCACAATGCTCCACTAGTTCAACTTGGTCCACAATAACCAAATCTCTCTTTGAATGTTGTGGAGTCAGTTATGATGCTGTTGTGTTTGTGTTAAGAAGATGAATGTCAATATCGAGATTTACACCTTCATGATTCGATGTAGATTCAACGTCATAAACATTTTTCTCCATGTGAAATTGACGATCAAAGTAATCATCTACTAACATTTCTTCCTTTTCATTTGTGCAACCTTCGATACCTTTGCAACATTTTTCCTTCACAATGACCTCTACATGTAGTGTTGTTCTACGGTTGAACTCTCCATGCTCTAAAAGATAAGTAGCAAGACATTCATCCCTTCGTAAGATGACTGGCGATAACTTCTCCCATGGATTTATATGTAAGTAACTTAGTTTTAGTTTTGTGTCATTTTGATTCAAATCAAGCCTCTTATACAACTTTTCCAAAAATTCCCTTAAGTTAATACTAGAATCTTCAACAATCAATGGGATAACTTCTTTATTCCTTGGGCACCATTTGTATGAACCTTGATCCTCTTTCCATTCACTATCATATCGAATATAGATAACTGTACGAGGCATTCTTGTAATAAATATACATTATTTATGTTGAGAATAATGGAAATTACATGGTAGATCTTGAAATTATTTTAAGAATGAAAATTATAAAAAACAAATGGTTGTAAGCTTCACATTCTAAATCTCAATAAGTCAAGTTGAGTATTTAGTGACTAGTTCAACTAGACTCAGTTGAGCTTAACCAGAGCTCTTAAAAACTTGTTTAGATCTAGTAGAGCTCTACCAGACTCAGTCGAGTGATCCAGTAAAGCTTGACTAGACCAGTTAGGTGATCTAGTAGAGCTCTACTAGACCCAGTCAAGTAACCCACTAGAGCTCTACCAGACTCGGTTGAGTAACCCACTATAGCTCTACTAGACCCAGTCAAGTGATCTAATTGAGCTCGACTTGACCCAGTCGAGATTTGGCACTGTTCATCTTCTTCCCCTTTTCGTGATTTTCAGCTAAAAAAACGCAAAATGGACCTCAAAATAATTTTATTATAGTTCTATTTTGATTTACCTTCTATCAACTAAAAACGTACCTCATAAACAACAATTAAAATGCCCAAACTTTATATTGCGATTTACAACTAAGATTCATAATATTACATATATCAAACTTACCGTAATGTCCAAAGTTCTCAAAATATGCAATGTTGCTGGAATCACGATCTATTGGTGTGCAAAAAAAAAAAAAAATCTTTTTGAGGATATTTAGATAATTAATTAGGTTTTGTGTCTAGAATAGAAATAGAGAAATTTAAGATAAGAGGAGGGTTAACATTTATTCTGCTTCCTTCCCGTTTCTTTCCCTCGTTTTTTTTTTTTTTGAAACATTTTTTTAACTATTTTAATTACTTTTTTCTATTAAACATAATATTATAAAAAGGGTATCATAGGAATGTGAAATTATCACTTAAGAATGAGTCCAATGAACCTAAAGAAATGAGACGGAAGTCTATCAACCTAAAAGGACTTCTTAATAAGTCCAATAAACTAATTTTCCCAGGAAAAACTTGCTCTTCTAAGTTATAGTTTTTTCTGCATCTTATCAAAGTATTAACTCTTATGTTTCAATCTTATGCTTATAATAAAATAATTAAATACTAATAATTTATTTGAGGTTTCAATCTTATGCTTATAATAAAATAATTAAATACTAATAATTGCGAAATTATTGAACAAATGTCGTTCAAGATGATTTCTAAAAACTTAAAACTTAAAAAGAGCATCAAAGATAAAAGAATACAATACCAAGTCTAAATAGAGAATATCTTTAGCTCATTTTTACTTCATACCAAGTCTACATAAGATATATTTTCAGCTCATTTTTATTTTTATTTCGAAATAATATTATAATCTGTCCCTTTATTTTTACTTTCAATACCGAACAAACGAAAGTAAACCTATTTTCTTTTATTCAAATAACTTTAGATGAAAAATATTTTCTTTTTATCCTACCTAATTTTTTCTGTCTCCTTTTCTTCCCCTTATTTTCTATTTAATGGTATATTTTGGTCTTTCACTTAAAATGAACGTGTAATAAGAAAAATAGAAAACAAAATGGAGGGCCTTTATAGTGTTTAGGGTGCGAATATAACCTCCCTTAAGAAATACGGATGGGAACTGAAAATGCGTGACTATACAACCTCCCATTTTAATTTTTCTTCTAGAACAGATGTTTCATAATTATCTATTAGACTATCATAACAAGTCTCACGTGATATCTACTCAAATACAGAATGATAACGGACGGTCCTCTTTCCTCGAATTGCGTCTAGATTCGTTTGATAAGCTCATTGTCTGTGCAAAATTCGACTTTACGTTAAGTTCATGGGATTCTATTATTTGGCCAGGAAGATTAACTGGAACTCACAATGTCACACATTCAAAATACATATAGACAAAGATCGCAACTAAGCGTTACGGGACTTTTACATAATTACTTTATTTTTCTCAATTATTTACTTAAACCTAATACCTCGCTTTATTGCCTTTAATTATTCCAATTTTTAGCTTTTCTAAACTTTGACCACACTACCACAGTGGAGTTCCTGTATACTAAACGGCGTCATTATCAACTGGGCCTTATAGTCACTTTGTTTAGGTGTATAAAGGTTTTCACAATTAATTCGTCATTGTCTTTAATTTTCTTTTTAAAATCTATTTTAACTTTTTTTTTTTTTTTAATTTTTCTGACAAAGACTATCTTGACATGTTTACAGTAACATTTTATCTAATTCAACGAACGCAAAGTCTCAACTGGGGAACACCCATTCATAGGGTGTGTAAATAATAGGGATATGGAATTACGTCCATATTTTTTAAAATAATATAACTACATTTATTACATCACATCTCCTAATTTGGGAATTAATGCTTTGTTTGGCATGAATTTTTTTTAAAGAAAATAATTAATTAAGATTATGAGACGGTTACAAAGACAGTGTCTACTATCATTTTTTCATTGCTCAATTCTTTTTGCCATTTGTTTTTAATCCCTGAAGTAAAAAGCCAAAACCATTCATTTTACCGTCTTACCCTTGAAATCTTTTTCCTCTATGTTTTCTTTTTTCTAGTGTCGTTAATTTTTTACACAACGTGACAGCATAACTTGAAAATAACACGAAATAAATGAGTTTAAGTGATCTATTTAATTTTCGTGTCAATTTCAGATTGATATATATATATATATATATAATAAATGAATGAGTTTTAAATCAACCTACTTAATTTAAAAATGACCGATTAAACGGGTCATTTTCGTATTATATCAACACGACACTAGTATGATACATTTATTGATATTTTAATATTTTAAATGTAAGTTTGATTAATTCTAAATATATTTACATGTATAAAATTGAATTGATTAGTATATAATTGTGTTAAAGTAAAATAATTGTGTCAAACAGATCATAATATGATAAATAGATTGCACATATTTATCATATTTGAATTTAAATTTTTAACATATTTATTAATCCTGTCACATTAAAATTAGAATATTATGATATCGTGTCGACCGAATATATTACAATAACATCTTACATTTTTTTCCCTTTAAACGATACCTTGAATAAAATTCCCTTTTATTTTCCAAAAAGTTCCTAGAAAAGAAAATATTGACAATACTAAAAAAAAATCAGGAAAAAAAAAAAGAAAATATAGGTTAAAAAAAAAGGAAAAAGAAAAGAAAACGCAGATGGGAGCGCTCTAGATCCTGTGAACGCGGCAAATTGTAACATGGAACGGAAACATGAGCTGTCAATATACGCCACGTGTCACGCAAGACAACGACGTAGGTGTGAATTGAAGGAAATATCCGTTTCGCTTCATTAGTACAATCATTAACAACAAGACAAGGAAGAGAATTTTATCAATTTTCAATTCCCCATTTGTTATTTTACCAATTTATTATTGTTATACCACTCAAAAAAAAATTATTATTATTATTATTATTATTATTATTATCCAACTTTGGTAATAACATTAATTTGTTCCGCTATTAAAGACCAAGCTCCATACATTGTCTTCTCCGCTCAATTACTCAGCCACAGACAAGAGAGAGAGTGTTTAAGAGAGAGAGAAAAAGGAGAAGCAGCAATGGCAACTCTTAGTGTACCAGAGGTTGTGCCTTCTCCCGTTGAGGACGCTGAGCAGCTCAAAAAAGCTTTTGAAGGTCTCTCTCTCTGTCTCTCTCTCTCTCTCTCTTTCCATCATTTCTGATTTTTCTTCATTTTGATTATGATTTTGATCTTTGTTGTTGGATCGTCGATCGATTATCGCTGCCTTCTTCTGATCTTGTACAGTTATGTTGATCTGCATCAGCTTTTACTGATTTTGGTTGAGAATCTTGTAACGTGTGTGATGATCGGATCCGGTTCTTCCTGATATATATTGGTTCGAAAAATACGTTACCGATTAGAATTTATACTAATTGATTTTGATTATTCGTTGTATTATTATTATTATTATTATTTTGTAAATTTATTGTCAACCCTTTTAGGGGTATGACAAAGTGACCAGTGTGATTATTTGGCTGTGCCAATTTGAGTCTGATTTACGGCCAAAGTAAAAAGTGTATCTAGATTAGATTCATTAGAACAAATTGGTTTCCTTGATGCAGTTTTTTTAACTTTCCAAGGAATCGAACAAAAGTTTTGTACCCTTTTAGCTCTAGATTCTATTATTTTGATTGTTGCTATTTTCTCAGAATTTATTATGTTATTGTTACACCTATCCTATCAGCAGTATTAGTGATGCCCTTCACGCCATAACATGAGATCTATTACAAAATAGTTGAAATTTTGTTGTTTTAGTCTTGTTTCTGAAATTTTCGATTGAGTAAGAATAACTTGGTTCTGATCTTTACCAGGATGGGGAACAAATGAGCACTTAATTATATCCATACTGGCTCACAGGAACGCTCAACAACGCAAGCTGATTAGGCAGGCATATGCAGATGCTTATGGTGAAGACCTTCTGAAAGCACTAGACAAAGAGCTTTCAAATGACTTTGAGGTCAGGTTTTGATGTTCAACTATATACATAGAACATTTAGAGTTGTGAAGTAATTTTGCTATAATTGGATGGCTATTGAGTATTTTTCTATGCTTTAAACTCGTTAATCAGAGGGTTGTACTGCTATGGACACTGGAACCTGCTGAGCGTGATGCGCTTTTGGCTTATGAATCTACAAAGAGGTTCACTTCCAACTTATGGGTTCTCGTGGAAATTGCCACTACTAGATCTACTCATGAACTATTTCTTGTGAGGAAGGCGTATCACGCTCGTTACAAGAGATCCATCGAAGAAGACATAGCTTATCATACACATGGAGACTTCCGCAAGGTACAGACAACCCTTAACCTCCTAAGTCCAAAATAGTATGATTATGCTGTTTCGTGAAAGTAACTTTTGTAACATCTTTATATGTTAGGTCACATTAAAATATGAGCAATCCCCATAAATTTGATGGGGTGTTGAGAGTAATTTAGATAATCAAACTGAGCATATAAGTGTATGAGAAGACAACCAAGTGGGGTTATTCTCATACCCTTGAGTTTTTTGCACTTTTATTTTACTTGTGAACTTCCCCTGCGATTTCAATTGAATTTGTTGGCTATTATTTTATACCGTTATCGTTTTCAATACAGCTTCTGTTGCCTCTTGTGAGTTCATTGCGATATGAAGGAGATGAGGTGAACACAACATTGGCAAAATCGGAGGCTAAAATACTTCGTGACAAGATCTCAGATAAAGCCTATAACGATGACGATTTCATCAGGATTATCAGTACTAGGAGTAAGGCACAGCTCAATGCAACTCTTAATCACTACAACAATTCATATGGAAATGATATCAACAAGGTACACAATTCAACACATTTCTAAGCTTGACTTCTGGGGAACCAATTATGATTTAGTCCCATTTGAAACTTGGAACTGATAAGTGATAATGGAACACCCTTTTGCAGGACTTGAAGGCTGATCAAAATGATGAATTCCTCAAATTACTGAGATCAGTAATTAAGGGCTTGACCGTCCCTGAGAAACACTTTGAGAAGGTTCTTCGTCAGGCTATTAACAAGCTGGGGACAGACGAATGGGCCCTTACTAGGGTTATCACAACCAGGGCTGAGGTTGACCTGCATCGTATCAAGGAGGAATACCATCGAAGGAACAGCATTCCATTGGACAAGGCAATTGCCAAAGACACTTCTGGAGACTATGAGAAATTTCTCATTGAACTGACTGGACATGGCGATGCATGAGAGTCCCATTTTGGTTCTGGTAGAGATTTATGAGTGCGGTTTGAGTTTTTCTGCCATGTGGCTTTGATTGAACTTGTTTTGTCATCGTGTATTTTTCAGTGGTTCTCTATGTCTTGTTATGGGTTTGTGGACCTTATGCAATTTAATAATGTTAGTTCGATATAACTTAAAAGTCTTGAGTAATAATATGCTGGTCATGCGTTTTAGACGTGATGTTTTAGATCGTTGCTTTTGATACCAACATTCATTCTTTGAATAATGTACTCCACATCGACTTAAGTTTGAGAGATTTGCTAAGGAGTAAAGATGAACAGTCTAGCTATTTTAAGAAGTACGAAAATTTACTAAATAAATAGTCTTATTAATACATGAAATTGGTCCAGGAAAAGGAGAAGCGAATTTGAAACGACAGACGTCAAAACACACTGTTGACAAACCCCAAATTCCCAATTAGCAAAGTCTAAATGTAATAATTTCATCTACATGTCATGTGCCACTAGTTCCTAAGAACTAATTCAATCTCAGGCATGAAATGTGAAGTATCACAACATGTTAGCCATTAAGAGAGTCAAACCAAGGAAATGCTGCTCTCACCACCAGGGGGTTGGCGGACACCGCCTAGATAATCTCTGGATGCCGCCTTCCCATCAGCAAAAATGTTGCTGCCACTCATTTCCTTGAGCTTTGCTACACTTAGTGGTTTCTCAGCAGATCCTGGTGGAGCATCTCCCTTAAATATGTTATTGCCTTTTAACTCGGCGAACTTGTGGTTGTGTATTTTCTTTGTAGTCTTAGAGACAGGTTCTTCACTGAACAGGATGTTACTCTGACCCCCAGCAGGCTACGTCAATGAAAAGTCGAAAGAGTTCAGTTTATGACACTAATTGTAAACTTATATGTAACTGGAAAAACTTTTCAGTCCCAAGATTGAAAGAAACTCTATTCTCAAACTCACAAAACGAACTCACATTTGAAACCTTGACTGATGTGCGTAAGTTTCTGGGTGCAGGTTCTCCCATGTCTTTACTTGCTCTAGATTCAGAAGTGCGAGCAGCTGCCACTGATCGAGGCTCTATTTCTGGGGGAGGGCCAAAGATGTCATGTCCAGTAAGCTCCTTGTTCTTAGCATTCGATATCTGCTTCTTATTCTTCGAATCGGAATCATTTCGCAAGGTTCCACTCAGTTCACGCTGCTTTGCTACCTCTGGGATAGAGGTTGGCTTCTTGGGGGAGATCCTCCCATCAGCACTGAACGATATCTGACTAATTTTGTTCAGGGTTTGCTGAAAATCCAATTACAGAAACATTAAACAAGAACATTCGTGAAAATGATAATGGATTTCCTTGGACACTCATACCCAGAGACCTCAACTGCATACCTGATATACACGCAGCCCTGTTTTTGAACCAGATTTTGCAGAATCAGACTGTGGAGCACCGTCACCATTGTCAGTGAATATACCACTTCCAGTCATCTCTTTCATTTTATACCCTGAACAAGGCTTCCTGAAAGTAGAAAATTGAAACTAAACTTTATAGACCTAAAACTATTTATACACAAAAGCCGCAGCCTTTCAGGGGTACATTAAAAAACTTCTTTCTAAAACTATGCACTTTTTGACACATAAACCTACATTGTTTAAGCCACATATAATATGTTAATTTGGTAATTTTAATTCGCCATACTCATATCTTCTCATTCACCTCTTCAGAAAACTGGACATAAAAACACGTATATGAACAACTTTATAGAGGAGCTACTAACTACCAAGAAGGTATTAAAAACAATTCCGTTCTATATATTAAAATTTGGGAAGTTCAAGGCTTCAAGTCCTAGTTAATTTAAAAAATTTATAAATCAAAGTAGTTATTCTTCTTGCCTTTTAGCATCTGGGTAATTAAGGCATGAAAACAAAATCGTAAACTTGTTTCTAAATACTAGCATGGATTTTTCAAAGCAATACTGATACCAGATTACGAATTCAACTGGTCCATTTCGTAGATATTATCTAAAGGGAATCTTTATTTGTTTATTTTTCTATTTTTCAAAAAAAAAATAAAGAAAAGAAATTTGAGATCTTGGGTTCACTTTTTACCGGTATTTCAGGCTGAAATTTATCTCGATTCAAATTCAACTAAAGCAATCCAAAAAGTGGGTTCTATACTTCTATCACTACTTCATGCAAATACATGTTCCCTTCACTTCCCAGAGCCCCAAAGCAAACCATAACACAAACAGCCATTATCAGATCTGACTCCACATTACCATTAATTATTTGAAAAGAATATAAAAATACACACGAGCTTAATTAATTTTTTGATGAGAACCCAAAAAAAAAAAAAAAAACCATTTTTCAGAAGGGTTAATTTTATAGCAGATCTTACTTTTTTAAGAGGCTCTGAGCTTCATCGTCCGTCACCTGACCCCCATGCAGAACTTTCTTGATTCCATCGGACGGCTGAGAACAAAAGCAATCAAATTATATACATATATATATATATATATATATACACATATAAGAAGAAGCTGAAAATGATTGAATCCAAGAATGACGAAGAGGAGGAAAAAGTAGAGTCTTGAGTGGACTGTAATACCTGGCGAGAGCGAGGAGCAGAGGTAGAGGTGGAGAAAGAGGAAGAGGAAGGAGGGGCTTCGGGCCACGTCAGCAGATCGGAAGTGGAAGAGCGAGGCTTCCTCACCGCCGCTGCTGGGCTCTTCTCCATTATATTATCTTCTTCTTCTTCTGGTTTCTCTCGCTCGCTGACTCTGACTCTCAGTTTTTCTCCTGTTTCAGTGTGCGTGTGTGTGTGTTTGTGTTCGGGAATTTGAAGAGACTCTTTGCTGGGTTTTTACTTACCCCTTTTTTTTTTTTTTTTTCTCAAAAGATATTTTTATTTTTTCTATTTTTAAATTTTGAATGAAAAAGAAAGTGAAAATTTGAATGAATAATGATATTTTATCATGAGAGCTGGGAAAGAAAGATCTTGGATTGCGCAATCCACCATAAGCTCATTGTCATGCCTCTACATAACTTCATCACCCACTCGCTATGTCTGTTCGACATGTGTCATTTCATCCCTCTCTCTCTCTCTCTATCTCTTTTTCCTTTTAATATTAGGGTTTATATAACGGAGCTTTTTAATTAATTAAATTATGTTCATCTTCAAATGTAGCAGTGATTAGTATGATTGGTGACCACAACCCACATTCATCTTTAATAAATACTAATTCACCCACGCCTAATTAATTGTGAAAGAAAAAAACATGATCACAACACACAACCAAAATATAGACCATCAAAAAGCAAAATAGTCAAATAGGGTTTGATTACTCTTCAGCGCATCAGCAATGGTTTGTGATAAATAATGTACAGAGTCTCGTCGAGAGTTTCTTCTCTTCCTTCTTTGAAAAAAGAGACTATATTTCACAACAAGAAAATGTACCACTTAAAATTTACGTATGAGATAGATAGTATATACGAAACTTCAAATTGATATTGGTATTGATATATGAAAGTTCTAACATTTTATTTTTCACCAACAAAAGTTTTTGAAAGATGGTTTTTAGGCTATTGTTTTGTAACGTTTAAGAAAGATATACTAGCTGAAGAATATAGATCTCTTTAAGATTTCTTAAAAAAAAAAAAAAAAAAAAAAAAAAACATTTGTAGTGTTTAATTATGTATGAGAAAAACTCTCGCCCAAAGTCTGAAATATAGATATCAGATCAAAGTATTAAAAATAGTTATCTTTATTTATTCTTATAAAATTCGATTGGAATAAAAAAGACAGTAAATATGTAAGAATTTTCTTATCTTCTCATCAAATAAATTCTAAAGCGAATTAAAGCAGCAATAAAAGAAATTTAATTCTAGTAAAGACTTATAGTTATATATGTTTAACGAATAATTGAATCGCACTGAAAAATAAATAAATTTGAAGAAAATGATTGTTATAGAAAGATAAAATAATTGGACACAACACTTGTAAGTTTTCACAGATACATTTTGGCCACCTTTCTTTATTGAAGGTGTATTCCATAAATAATATCCGCTTAATTGTAATTAATTGTAAAAAAAGCAAACAAATTAATCGGTGGAAGTTTAAATAAGTCCCTAATTTATATGAACTTACCAATTATTACCAACTAAAAAACTAAACTTGGGTGATTTATACAGATTCATGATTTATTAGCTGAGTAAACTAAAATCTCTTTACTAGTCTCGGATTAGGATACGAAATTGGGAGACGTTTGGCCTAAAAGGCGTTTAATTTTTTATTTTATTTTTTAAAAAGGGCCTTTTAAGTTTAGGTACGGTTGTTACATCTTCCAACTAAATTACTTTTTCGTTTAATGTCGTTTTCAACCTGAAATTTGTTATATGGGATGTCGTTTTTCTCATGGACGACTATTCTGGATAAATATTCAACATGCAGATGACATGCAGTTTTCTTTGGCCGTCGTTTCTCGAGAAACAGCAATAACATGACACGTTTCACCTTAAAAGTGATGTGTCGTTTATTATGATTTTTTTTTTTTTTGGAATGAGTACAACATGAAAAACATATCAGTTATCATAAGAGGTATTACTAATTTCCACTACTCTATTTTAAAGTTCATGATGGAATATAAGAAAAATTATAACTCATACATAAAAATAGATATTTTTTAAATATAAAAACCAAAAATCTGAAATTACTCACGTTTCCCACCAAGTAAAAATTTGAATGCATTCGAAAATTTTCGAGCATGATAAAATGGAAAATCAGATCCAAGTTCAAAAAATCAAATCTAAGACCAACTCCAATTGTAACGAAGATTCATGAAAGAAGTTGTTGGAAAAATTTGGAATGACCATGGTACATAGAGAAAAATATTTTAGTGTTTTAATTAGACTATTTAAGTAAATTTAGTATTAAGGATTAATTTTGATAAAATTTATAAACGAGACTATCTTATGGGCACGAGGCTATTGGTTGACCCTCTGTATGAAAAAATATGTTTTCCATGGTTTATGTATGCTGCATGTCTTTGTCCTTTTGTATATCTTTTTTGGGAATTTAAATGGATATTCTTAATTCATCCGTGTTATTAAATTAGCTGAAACGTCATGTCATTTTTTTAAATGACACGATGGATTCTTTTGGTAATTTTTTTTTTTTTTTGAATCAGACTTGCAATATTATTGAAAGAAAGTAATAAAAGTATGATCAATTATTTATTAACAAAAGACAAAAGAGAACAAAGGCATTCGACCACCGCATTCTAATTTGATTTACAAACCCTAAAGAAGCCAACTTAAAAGGCACAACTGTTACCCTTTCTAATACACAAAAGCCAAAGGCACGTAGTATTCAATTCAGTGAACTGAGCCAATTATCATTGTCCCAAAAGCTATTTATAATAACTACAATAATCAAATTCCATAATCCAGCTTCAAAAGCATATATAACAAGAGTCAATAGCCGATCGTTTTTGAAGCATGCATTTCAAAATCCTTGTTGGTGTAATGTCCCTATAACATAATAATTATAAGATTAATGGTTTCTTGACCCTCTGGATACTGGTGATTGGAGACCTTATAATTTCAACGAGAAACATGTTGTTCTGATGACTAAACTTATGGAAATGGGACATATGGTACTTGCCAAAAACTCTATGATGCTTTTTCTCCAAAAAATAAAAAATAAAATAAAATAAATAAATAAATAAAACTATGATGCTTAAGTCTGTTTAGGTCTAACAACGTAATGACAAAAGGAAAGGGGTCATCAACAAAAATATGGTCTAACGGATATTGCTCAGCCAATATGTAACTAAAACGACAAGAAGCAAACGCTTACAAATCTTATCACCCAATTCAAATCAACAAAAGAACGCTGAGATCTTACAAGATTATTGATCATAATCCTCATTTACTGAGTAATTAAGAACAAAATTTGAAAATGTTTGGAACAAAAAAACAATTATCCGACATCTTGTTTCTCACTTTCGACAAGTGAAATCTATAGATTTGAGTTATACTCCTTTTTTCTGTTAAAACAGATTTAAGTCATACCTTTTTTTATTCGTTAAAACAGATTTAAGTTATACTTATTTCTTGAGTACGGATACTACAGTACTACTGTACTAATACTGAACGGTCACCCATTTATATCTGTGAAGTGCTAATTAAACATCTACTCAAAAGTGAGAAAAACAATA